>JAQQSB010001448.1:0-65000 GCA_029721515.1 Synanceia verrucosa
GGGGGTTTGGGTGACACCTTTGTCTCTTTTTCTTTTTGTTCAATTGGCTTCTAATGTCAGAATGTTCAGTGAACCAACTCACTGTTTTTAACCATACACTCGACCTGGTCCTGGACCCTGCACGGCATTGAAGTAGAACATTTATCAGTCCACACCAACAGAATTCCTTCCTATCAGACCATTACTTGTTAACCTTTGAATTTTTTCTTCTGGACTACGCTCCATCAGAGTAAATCCATGTACACTAGATGTTTATCTGAAAGTGCTGTAGCCAAAAGCCGTTTAGGATATAATTCCATTAGCTTTTAATTCAATACCTTATATCCAATATACTTGAGGGCTCAGACTTCAGTCCTACTCAAATTGATAATTGTGGTAGATAGTGCTGCAGACTCTACTGCAGGCATCTCTGAGACTCTAAGGTTGCTCCTCTAAAAAGAAGATAGTAAAGCATAGAAAGTTGGCTCCATGGTATAAACTCTCAACAATTCCCAGTTTAAAGCAAGCAGCAAGAAGATTTTGAAAGGAAGTGGCGTTTAACCTTGGTCTCTGCAAAAGCGTCTCTCATTCTGGACTGGCAATGATAGTTTGAAAGCCTTATAGAAGGCTCTCCGTGGCAAGGCCAGAGCAGCTTATTATTCATCATTAATAGCCAGGAAAATAAAAAGCTCAACCCCAGGTTTTCTTTTCAGCAACACGTAACCAGGCTGGGACAGAGAACCCACACGCTCTATTGAGACCATCTATTCCCAAAACCCCTCAGTAGTAGTGACTTCAAGGAGCTTTAATGAGAAGATTATAACTATTAGGGAGAAAATCAGTCACACTGTGCCTTTGACTGAAACTGCTTTGTCTTTAAACACAGGAAGCATAGGACTCATTGAAGAACTTGATGTATACTTGGACTGCCTTTCTCCCATAGACCTCCACAAACTGACTTCATTGATTTCCTCATCTAAGCCTTCTACTTGTCTCTTAGATCCCAACCCAACTTCACTGCTTAAAGAAGCTTTACCGTTACTGAGGCACCTCTTTATTAAACATGATCAACTTATCTTTGCTGTCAGGCTATGTACCCCAGTCATGGCTTAAAGTAAGTCGTAATCAAACCTCTTCTGAAGAAGCCCGGTCTTGATCAGAGGTTTTAGCCAACTATAGACCAATATCCAACCTTCCTCTTTTCTCTAAGATCCTTTGAGAAAGCAGTGTGCAGTCAGCTGTGTGACCATTCCTCCAGAACAATAATCTATTTGAGGACTTTCAGTCCAGGATTTAGAAAATATCACTTAGCACCGAGACCGCTTCTGAGTGAAAATTACTAATGACTCACTGCTAATTGCAGGCCATTTCTTGGATGGCGCACAATTTTTTTCTTGTTGTTAAGAAATTCAGATAAAACTGAGGTTATTCTAATTGGCCCTGAAAATCTCTGTGAAATAACCTGTCTAATGACTTATTTACTCTAGGTGGACTTTGTACCAGCCTCGAACACCACTGTAAGGAATCTAGGGGTAATTTGCGGCCAAGATATGTCCTTCAGCATCCACATAAGGAAATGCAAACAGCTAGAACAGCTTTTTTTTTTCATCCTGCGTGGCACATTGCAAAAAAAATAAGACATATTCTCTCCTGCAAAACTGATGCAGAAAAAATTAGTCCATGCATTTTATAACTTCCAGGCTGGACTATGTAGCAACTTCGTTATTATCAGGCTGCCCTAATAAGTCTATCGAGGACTCTCCAGCTGGTCCAGAGCGCTGCAGCACGTGTTCCTGACCAGAACCAGGAAGAAAAAGAGACCATATTTCTCCGGTGTTAGCCTCTCTCTGCACTGGCTCCCTGTAAAATCTAGAATAGAATTTAAAATCCTCCTCCTCTTCACCTACGGAAGGCACTTAATGGTCAGGCACCATCTTATCTTAAAGAGCTAATAGTGCCTTATAATCCTGCCTAAGAACTCTACGCTCTCAGAATGCAGGACTATTAGCGGTTCCTAGGGTTTATAAAAAGTAGAATGGGAGCTAGAGCTTTCAGTTATCAAGCTCCTCTTCTGTGGAACCAACTCCCTACTTTCCAGTCCAGGAGGCCAGACACCATCCCCTTATTCCAAGAGTAGGCTTAAGACTTTCCTTTGCAGATAGTGCTTATAGTTAGGACTGATCCAAGGTTGACTCAGCTGCCTTGGATCAGATCTGATCCATAGTTATGCTGCTATAGGTCTATGGACTCGCCAGGGAGGACTTCCTCCCCTCTACGACACACTGAGCTTCTCTTATTGCTTCATTTGGATGCCTCCATTAAGTCATCATTTTACTAACTCATCTTCTTTCCCGGAGCCCCTGTGCTCTCTCCAGCTCCCAGGTGTCTGTGAGCTGAGGCTACTTGTTGATGAGAAGGAGGTGATGTCATCCAGAGCTTCGATCTGTCCTGATGGTGGTGAGATGGAGAGAGAGGCGATGCTGCTCAGGTTGTATCTGTTAGAGTAGTGGAGAAGAGGATGTGTTTACTCTTCCTCCCTTTAACACATGCTGCAGATTAGGTTTTGTGCCTCGTAGTCCCTGTCGTTCTCATCTCACAGGTATCCATGGATCCAGTCTACCTGTGGTGGAGTAGTGGTTGTGCAGACCAGTCAGGCTTCATCTTCTGTGGTTCTGGGTGACGTGGTGGTGATGAGGTCATCCTGTCTGCAGAGTTTCTCCTGTTTGGTGTGTAGTGGAGTGGAAGATGTGCTGCCCAGGCTTCTTCTGGTTGGCATGGTGGAGAGGATGACATGCTTCTCATCCTTTGCTGATAAGCAGTTGATGATGCTCTTACATCCCCTTGGACACTCTCATACAATTCTATATATATATATATACACACTGTATATTAGCTGTTGTTATATTGAGGTTGGACATTTCCATACAATTTTGTATGTTAGTGTTAATGTGTTTTCATTGTTGTTATTCTGTACACATGGCATCTATTGCACGTCTGTCCATCCTGGAAGAGGGATCCCTCCTCTGTTGCTCTTCCTGAGGTTTCTTCCGTTTCTTTTCCCTGTTAAAATGTTTTTTTTTTTGGGAGTTTTTCCTTAGTCGATCGAGGGTCATTGTAAAGGACAAGAGGGTGTCATATTCTGTACAGATTATGTAAGCCATTAGAGCAAATTCATAATTTGTGATATTGGGCTATACAAATAAAGTTGACTTGACTTGACTTGACTAATCAAATTCAGTAGATGAAGAATTCCTGTTTTGATTGTCCCAATCAGCGTCATCCACTCATCGGGTAAAAGTTCTGCTTTAGGGCTGCTCTGCCTTCTTTCCATTAGAGTCACAAGACTGCCATGGTTTCTCATGCAGTCACATTCGATGTCGCCGTCCAAGGATTATGAAGGTGGCCCGCAAACATAGGTCCGGGGTGTTGTGGCAGATATGTCCATGTTACCACGCAGCAGCAGTTGTGGGCCATTCAGCGAAAACGGCATACTCATATTCCCACTTTTACTTATGCCCCTCGTCATTCAGGAGGTCACAAACCACAAACACAATCTCTCACTCACATCCTTCCCACCATGATTTGTTAGGTATTACATCACTTATTTCAAACACATCAAGACAGGTGTCACTTCCGCCTCAGACCTTTCTGTTTATGTCACAACAAATAATGCTCATGCTAGCACAAAGTCATCTCACACACACACACACAGAACCCAACAAAACAGTAACCCTTTCATGTGGCCATTTGTCACACACACACACACACACAGAGAGCACAAACCTTCCTTCCTTCCTCTCCCACCCTCCCATTTCCCCCAATAACTTCCGGTCAGATCAAATGGTTCGTGCACTAGCACAATGTCATCTCACTCACACACACACACTCACACTGAAAATAAGTGTACCTTATATACTACTAGTGTATCCCAGCTGTCTTAGGGTGAAAGACAGGGTACACCCTGGACAAGTCTCCAGTTCATCACAGGACACATAGAGACAGTGGCCACTCACACTCACATTTCACACCTACAGTCGAGAATTTTACATCAACTGACAAAATGGGTATAAGCCTAAACTCTGTCCATATTTAGCGAAAAGGTTCACAGGAAAATATTTAATTTGTTGATTGGACAGTTGGAGCCTCTCTTGAGTCTTTGTAAAAAACACCTCTCATATTTACACACTATGCAACGTGCTTTGTTGACAACTTGTGTTTCAGGCGTAAATTTTTTCTAACATCTCGCCCCGTCATCCATTAAGCTGTCGATACCGTCCTTTCAATGCACTCGCTGTGAAGTCGCCGCTGTCTCTCATCTGCAGTCCATTCACTCCCTATTCAAAAATCCATATGGTCGAAGCGTGACGTAGAGGGCAGGCTACTCCTTCTCCTTCTCATCCTTGAATTGGCACGATTCACCTGCCATAAACACAGTCTCTTCATCAAACAAAATGGATTTTACTCTTTCAGAAGCTACCGCTGCTTAGCTAGGTGACGAAGGATCCAGTGAAAGCTGACACACATTTTATGAAATAAAAAACAAAATAAACACATGTCAAGAGTGTAGTTATCAGATAACTCCATAACGTTTTAGCGTTATCTGTTTGCTAACAACCAGCATGGACATTGAGAAATATGTAGTAAAATAACCATGACATGATTGGAAGTTAATTGGCTATTTTAAATTGACTGTAGGTGTGAATGTGAGTGTGGTGGTTGTCTGTCTCTATGTGTCCTGTGATGAACTGGAGACTTGTCCAGGGTGTACCCTGTCTTTCACCTAAAACAGCTGGGATAGACTCCAGCCCCCATGACCCTATGAGAGGATAAGAGGTAGAAAATGGGCCGGATGGAATAGACATTGTTTACATTATTTGCAGTAAATTAGTATTAATTGCATAAATTAAAGTTTCTTTAAGTCCGTCAAGGCTGTCAGTGTTATATGTATAAAATATAAAATATGAAAGTCTTACTTTTCAGGATTCATCTCACTTTCGCTGGTACTGGTCCACATTGGATGTAGCCTAACCCTGTAGCCAAGTCTCAAAGCGGAAGTTGACGTCATGTGAAAGGGTCTAGTTCCAGCATTGTGTGTAAAATTGGCAGGTCATTGTGTGTATTTTGCGGAAGCAGTGTATAACTTGCAATGTCTCTTGCAGCCTCTGGTGGCAATGTTGGACACGTCTTGGTCTCATAAACCCATCCTGGCATGTGAGACCAATAAATAAGAGAACATCAGAAAGGCATGAGGTGGGCCTTAACAGTAGAACAACTATACTAACTGATAATACTAGACACAGTAATCACACATATATTCAACAATGACTTATACAATTAATGTGCAGAGGACACAGAAAAGACAGAAGATCAAGAGACATCAGAAGAGACTGAGGACAGTGAGGACAAAGATGTAGAGAGATACAAACTGGGAACACAGAGACAGAGCATCATCAAAAAGTCTGAGACAAACACCTACAACACGAGACATGTCCCCAGCTAAATGATGGAGAGTTGGTTCTAAAGAAATATTGACAAATAAATGTATTTTGTCAAAATTATCGTTTCATTTGTGATTTCTTGTAAATTAAGACTAGCATTAGGAGACCACAGTGCAGGGAGAGCCGCTGGCATGGAGGTGAGGACATCAGTCTTAACTTATAAATCAATGTTAAAAAAAGCCAAATCATGTTAAAAAGGCCAGATTTTTCCAAACACATCTTGGCACTAAAGTCTCACTCTTGTCATTTCGTTGCAGCCCCTGCTGAAAAGAAACACAGAACTTAAATGAATTTTGATCCAGTGGTGGACTCAGGCTGTCCTGAGGACAGGGCAAACAAAAAATAAAAGTGTGAGAACTGCAGGAGTTGTTCATCCTGCATCTGTTTCACACTGAGCTGCAAGTGTTTGCAGGTCCCCAGGTTGATAAACCAGTGGAACAATATGTCATCAGCAAAGAGAGACAGAGATGCATTTTATGCCATTATTATATAGTAGGCAGTAGAGAAAGAAAATGAAGTGAGCATAGGGAGCCTAGTGTTTTCCAGCTCAGAGCTTTGTTATCATCATGATGACACCAGCTCAAAACTACTGTTTGAATTAACTGGGAGCCAGAATGGAGTTGAGCTCCCATGAAGAGAAAGAAAATCCATCATCAACATCTGTAGAGTCTTGACCAAAAATTTAATTACAAATACAATTTTCAATGTAATGAGTATTATTTATACTAATGTGATAGATCACAGCACAGTGGTGTAGTGGTTAGCACTGTTGCCTCACAGAAAAAAGGTACTGGGTTCGATTCCTGGTCTGGGGTCTTTCTGTGTGGAGTTTGCATGTTCTCCCCGTGTCTGTGTGGGTTCTCTCCAGGTACTCCAGCTTCCTCCCACCATCCAAAAACATGCATGAGGATTAGGTTAATTGGTTAATTTAAATTGACCATAGGTGTGAATGTGAGTGTGAGTGGTTGTCTGTCTCTATGTGTCCTGTGATGAACTGGAGACTTGTCCAGGGTGTACCCTGCCTTTCACCCGAAGACAGCTGGGATAGACTCAGCCCCCCACGACCCAATGAGAGGATAAGTGGTAGAAAATGGATGGATGGATGTTTGTCTTGATTTTAACTAACAAAGGCTGCCATGAAGCAGCTTCAGTAGCTGCTGGCTGGCGGTAGAAAATGGATGGATGGAATGTGATGAACTAAAATAAACTTGTTTTCCAAAAGAAATGTGCACCCATTGTTTCATGCACAACAGTTTACACCATCAAACCACCATGGAGGGTAATAGAAAATAGAAGCGTAAACTATGTCCGCTGTGAGGATGCGCAGTTGGTGGCGTGATTAGCGCACTCAAACCATTTAGCCCTAGCCCCATGAGATGCACAAAATATGAGAAAGAGTGAGTATTTTTCTCACTTGTCTGCCAAAAGACTGTGGAGCCAAACAAGATCACATCACTCCTGCTCTTAGATATCTGCAATTGTTTCAGAGTTGGTTTCAGAATACATATCACATACATGTATATACACACACACTACTCATAATATTCAACTTTTGGGTGAAATTTCTGGAAAATGGAAAAAGTTCATGGTACAGTGATATAATATCATGATAGTAGGACATTTAACTAACAGCATGCAATGGTAATTTCTTCATCTTAAATAATTTATTCTGGAACAAAACTAACAACAGTGGTGGGTCTACCACAACAAAAAATGTAAATAACTTGTCATGTGTCCTTGAGCATCAATTACCCTCAGGTCATTGATGTTCTAGTGTGCTGGGGTTACAACCCTCAACCACGCTGAATCAGCTGATCTCATAGGTTTTCTATGGGCTTCAGGTGTGGAGAAAGAGCAGGCCACTCCATTTGAGGTACCCCAGCCTCCAGCAGCCGTTCCTGATGATGTGACCTCAATGAGCTGGAACACTGTCATCCATGGCGATGAAATCAGGTCTGTGCCACGATGGGAGGCAGCTGTATTTAAGTGATTCATGAATAGTGTAAGGTTATATGATAAGTAATTTAAGCTCATATTCTGGCCTCATTATATTGAATTTGTCCTCACTTTTATATATGAAAATTAATAAACCAACACCAAATTATTTAGGGGGCTTAAGAATATTCAGGAGGGCTTTAGCCCCCTAAAATAGGCTGGTGATGTCACTGCTTGCGGTAAAGATGAAGGAAACATGAGCTCAGACCATCAGTGCTGCTCCTCTTCAGGATGTAATGACAGCAGAGACCTGTCAATCACACAGTAGCCACGCCCCCAAAGCAGCTCCTGATTTATGTGTTTTTTTCACCATATATTTGACCATCAGTCAGTAAATGGACATCCTGTGGTATTATAACATTATTTCAACTAACCATTCAGATCCATAATCTCATGTTTACAATGTTTACAGAGGTAACACACCAGGGGAGTATTCCATCAAAATCAGCTAATCATAGCGGTAAGCTTAAGTGATTAAACCTCATTTGAAGTAGCGTCAACTTTAACATGAGGCTGAAGCCGTTCTATTAACGGCGTTTAAGCTGCTCCTCAGTGGAGTTAACTTCAGTGAAGTTTATGCAGTCTTCTATTGAAGCGCATCGTAGAGTACATAAGAAGCCCAGACCATGTGATTGTTGAAAAGCGTGATCATGTCAAAGAATCGGGCTGATTTTTCAATAGTGCAGAGCAAAACATGTTTTGAAACTCTCGAGAGGTATAAACCAATAATAACCAAGAAGGAAATACTTCACTAATTAACAAGGCAAGATACATGGCCTGGCAGGAAATAGCCGACCGCTAAAATGTGTTAAGTTTTATCACACAATGCTGAATGTCAGTTTTGTTTTTTCAAAGTAAGGTTATGGGTTCCATGGCGTTTACATGACCTGTCAGTAGTAGAGAGGAAACACTACAGTCTGACATGTAGGAGACCCTTGATTGATTCCCAATCAGTGCAAATGAAGGTGTAAAATATTTTCATACTTATAGAAGCAGTCTTGTCAGTTCTAATTTCTTTTCATGTGTAAAAGTACTCACACTTGAACTAATATGCCAAACTGTGATATCTTTGAACAGGAGCGGTGCTATTTATACGATATTTACACAATATGCCTTTTGTATTTGGAATAATGAGAGAATTTATTGTAAAAAAAAAAACATTACTCAGTTTTCAATTATTTATCTTTGTCATGTTTTTTCCTGTACTTCAAGGAAGATCAAAGTTGTGCTGTTCTAAAGTTGGTACCTTCTTGCTGTGAGGCGACAGTCTAACCACTGCACCACCGTGCCACTGTAATTCATCATCTGTGCCTCGCTAACTAGCACCAGGGTGAGTTACAGCAATGACAAACCCCTGCTTCACAGCTAAACTCAGATGGCTGTGGTTGCAGAGGGAGGGAGATGTTTAAGAGTGGGGACAAGAAGAGGAGCTGTACTGCCCAGATTAGTGGCCAAATGCAAAGTTTATTGAAGAACATCATTTATTAAACTTGTGGGATTAAAAGTCCCTGGTATTTTTTTGTATTTCACTGTAAATATGAGTGACAATATTAATAAATGAACTGATATATTGCCTCCCAAATGACTAGAACAAAGCCTCCTCTGCTATCTTTGAAGATGGAATTTGTAGCCATTAGTTCCCCCTTGAAATGTTGTTTTTGTGCCCAGTATGTGAGAGCATTCCCAAAATTATTAAGTAGTACTTTTACTGTGTACTTTTTGAGTAATCCTTTCTCAAATTCTCTTGCCTTGTTGTCTTTATATGAGTTAAATGTCCATTTTTAATATATGTTTAAAAAAAACAAATCCATCCATCCATCCATCCATTCTCCTCAGCTTATCCAGGATCAGGTGCATGGGGGGTAGCAGCTTCCCATGGGCCCACCACCCATGAGAGGGAGCCAAGGGGGTCTGGGTGCGCTGTGAGTTGGTGGCAGAACAGCACAACTTTGATCTTCCTTGAAGTACAGGAAAAACACTGACAAAGATAAATAATTGAAAACTGAGCAATGTTTTTTTTTTTTCAAAAAAATTCCTCATTATTCCAAATAAAAAGGCATATTGTGTAAATATAGTATGAATGGTAAAATGTCTTTGTTTGGCTGCCATAGGGGAGGACAGAACACCTTTATGACTGGCTCCCCTGCACCTTATGGTTTGTGTATTTACTTTTGGTTATGTACAGTTACATCTGTTTTATTCCTGTGTTCTGTGTATCTTTGTGCTTCTGTTGGTCACTTCAGGTTCAGTATGTATTGTCAAATTTACAAATGCATTCTAGCAACAATTAATGGTGAGATTTGAGATTACAAAACTCTCTTGCGCCCCCCTCCATTTTGAAAACGTTCCCTCAAGGAAACTAAACTAGTAACTGCTCCTAAGATGGATCATAAGATTACTCTCTAAAAAGTTCAAGAAGTTCAAAATGTTAAACAAATAAAAGCTGTCTTCTTGTTTTCCAGCTAAGGCATTTCCAGTGGATACTCACTATATATACGTATATATACGTACATATATACATCGTACATTACATTACGTATCATATGCGTATGTAATGTATGTATCTCAATATGCATTATATATCGTGTATCTGTATATATATCATTATATATACGCATATATATATGCATTATATATGCAATATATACGTATATATATATATATATATATATATATATGTGTGTGTGTGTGTGTGTGTGTATATATTGTTTTATGAGGCCAAACTCTTTCTACTTTGCTGTGAGGCCTATACTGAAAGGCTGAATACGTTATAGTCTACCCTAATCACTGTAGCCTGATGGATGAACAAATCAAATTCAAACCTTATTAATAAATAGGATATCTTGTAAACTATACTGCATGATCCAAATAGAGTATTATTTGATAAACGTTTAAAGTTTCATCACATTTTGGGCCTGAAATCCATGCTGAATCCACCCTTCTGATGGGATCAGTTTAATCCAGATTTTTTGGATCAAAGTGATCCCAATCCCACTAAAAACTCTTAAAACCCAAACCAAAGGTTTGATCCACATCAAAACCCAGATTGGATTACATGATCTAATCTGATTACATAATCCGTTTTCTTTTGAAAAGCCATTTTCAAGATTTGATCCAATCCGTTATCCAAAATCTGAGTGGATTACTTTTGAAAAACTGGGCCCTGGTTATTATACAGAAGCATTAAGGTTAACTGTTGTTTTATGAACTGGAACAATTGATACAACCTGTCATCCTTAAATCCAGTTTCTAATACATTGATCTGAATGATTTTTATTTTTAAAAAAGACAGATCCTTTGTTTTCTTTTAACTAAAAATGACTAAAACTAGACAAAAACTATCACATATAGAAATGACTAAAATGTCACCAAAACTAAAAGTATTTTCATTCCAAAAGACTTAAGACTAAATCTAAAATGGCTGCCTAAAACAACACTGGTTTTACTGTAATTCTCCACTAACTTTTGAGATTTTTTTCAGCTCCATACTGGAAAATAACAAAGTAACACAGTACAAAATAAACAATTACAACAAAATAGGAGCAAAACAGACATGTAGTCTGACTAATTAAAACAAATGAAAAATAGAAACAAGTACCTCACATAACAGCAAATCTAGCTTTGGTTATTTATCAATGCATAGAAGTTAATGTGAGTTAACATTAACATATTGTAATATGAACTTTCTAAACTGTTCATATGGATATTACTACTGACTAACCTCTATTCCCTTATGTTTTCTCAGTGGCAAGACCTGTGTGTGTGTGTGTGTGTGTGTGTGTGTTTTTCAGTATATTGTGTTTTCTTTAATAAAAATGTAAATGAAATTGTCTTATTTTATCATCATCCCATGATATTTATTTTGATATGATCAACATGTGAAACTGGTGAGTGTGACCCAGTTAGTCCTCATTTAGTTTTGGCTGACAATTATATTTTAATAATAATCCATTTTATGAACAGATTGCCTGTCACGTTACCTGTTACTCAAAGACACTGTACATCAAAGGTGACATAAAAGCACAATATTTGAAAAGATCATAACAGTATCTATATAAAAGCAATCAAACATTAAAAGCAATTCTGAATAAGTGAGTTTTTTCCAGGGATTTGATTCTGGGTAGGTCTGAGCAGGTGTGAATGTTTATGGGCAGAGTGTGGGGGCAGCAACAGTAAAAGCCCCAGGTCCGGTTCTTGGTTCTGTGTGAAAGGAGAGGAGGTGGGCATCAGAGTTTTGAAGGTCCTGTTGGTTTTTGGTGAATGTATAGCTGGATGTTGACAGTGTAGCATTGGAATCGGACAACGTGATGATAACTGAGGTAAGTGGGAGTATGTACAAGAGCCATCAGATACAATGCAACTGATCAGGGTTAGGGGTGGGAGTAAGTGAAGAACGACTGATTATCAACACAAAACATGGTATAAGTGGCCTGAAATGACATTTGTGACTTATAAGAAGCCAAAACTAAATTGTCACTAAGACATTTGTCCACTATGTCAACCAAAACAGGTTTTAATCATTTTTATGCAGGTGACCATTCATGGCCTCTTGAAATCTATACCTGACACTAGGGGTTGGTCAAGAAAGGTAAAGCTTTAAATTTTGTCATAGAGGTAAACCAAATACATCATCGGAAAGGTCTTATCAAGGAGGATAGTATGATGTCAGTCTAAGGGCTCTATGCCAGTCCTGCTTTAAACTATTGACCTTTGAACTCTGCCTTTTCTGCATTTTCGAAGTCATCTAGCTCAACAACAGAATTACCTACAATCATGACAGTAACATTTCTGGAAAGGTCTTGATTTCCTTTATCATGTGGGGTATGGTTTTGTGTGTTCACCTATAGCAGGCGTCACTAAATATGGTAAAAACACATTTTCAGCTATTTAACATGTTCTTTTTAAAATTCTGACCAAACAGCAGTGTTCCCCATCCACTAAAACCCCTGACTACACTTTCACTTTTATATGAAGTACTTCCACTAATGAGAAAAAGGGGTTATAAATAAAAAACTACAATTCCCTATTGCAGCGCAATACAACATGATAGGGCTGACCGTTAAGTATGTAGTTTTTCCGGTTAGCTAGTTGTCAGAATCAGAACAGGGTTTTTCAACAGAACTACAGTATAAAATGCCGACTAGCTTCCTAACAAATATGCTACAGCAGAACTACCATCCGTGTTGCAAAAGGCAAAATACATCGTCTTTGGTCAATATTAATCCCTAAAATGTTGTTCGGTGAGGCTCGTGATGCGTTGCTATGGTAACCATATAAGCTGTTGTCTTGCGCATGGAAGACGGAAGTCAAAAGCGTTATCTTACTTATTTTATCAATAATACCCATTTACTATTTATATTATTATTATTATTACAATCATGTTAATCCCCAACCCCCTCAACATTACATTTCCAGTTTCCATGTTTAGATTGTGATTTTTAAAAGAGATTAGATTATTTGGTATTGATGCATGGAATTTGTTGTCTTTGAATAGTGGCTTTATCTCGTACTGTACACAGCATATATCCATGAGAATTCATTTCTCCAGTAGTGTATGGATGTCAGCTAATATTTTGAATACCAGAGGCCTGCTGTTAATTGTTACATATACTAATACAGCATGCTATTAAAATCATGTGTTCCTGACTAATAGCTATAATTAACAAAGTGTTTCTGTACATAACTAAATAAATCACAGTATACATACCTACCATCACAGCAATGAAAATAACAACTCAGCATTTCCATAAACATTTAATTTTTTAAAAAGAAAACAATACTCCAGTATGAACAACTTCACATGTACAGTAGAGCACAGTTGACAGAAGTAGTTGAAAAAATGGATTATTCACAGACAAAGTAACATCATTGATTTCATTCAATAGTCAGTTCAGCATGATATGTACATAGTGTAATAGGTTCAGTGTCACTGTGAAAAAGTGAAGTAAATAGTAGAACTTGAGGAGAACTGTGAAGCTGTCTGTAAGAGGGGTCACCAGCGTCTCCACTGCCTCAGGAAGCTGTCCTTCTTTTCACGTGGATAAAACCATGATGATCCTGTTCTATCATGCTTTTATTGAGTCTGTCCTATCTTTCTGCTTGGTGTCATGGTTTGGAGGTCTGACTCTGAAGGACAGAAACAGACTGAGCCAAATTGTTAAATGGTCCAGTGGACTCATTGGTGAGCCTCAGCTGAGCCTGGAGTCCCTGTACACCAGGCAGCTACAGAGGATTGCCAGCTCCATCACAGTTGATAACTCTCACCCTGTGTCTGCTGAGTTCCAGCTCCTTCCATCCGCTCAGAGGTTCAGGGTCCCAAGAGGCCGAACCAAGCGGTACAGGAGCAGCTTTGTTCCAGCCGCAGTTGGTCTCTTAAATAAGTCACAGCTTCACTGCACATATTTATTTATCTATTTATGGAAGTTTTACCCTGTTGTCTTATTTAACTTGATGCTTTAATGGTCTTTTAATTGCTCATGTGGCTTCTTCTCTTTTATTGGGCCTTGGTCTGGTTCTGGTCTCAGGCAGCATACGAGTACTCTGTCTTGTTGTGGTGTAGCATAAATAGTGCAGAGCAGATTAGTCAATCATTAATTAATATCAAATTATGTATTTATGAACAATATCTTTAAGTTATTGATCATAAACCAAAAATTGCCTTTAATAGTAGAAATTATCAGAGGCGCCACCCAGTTTTGCTAAAACAGGGAAAACTTGTGAATTTGACATTAATTAATAGAGTCTCTTAATCTCAGGGTGCTACGGAGTTCTTGACCTAGTGTACAGTGATTCAATTACTTTATATACACACACAAATCAACTAACCATGTTCTTTATAAATAGAGATGTTTATTTGACAAACTATAACCAGACTACTACTGTAACAGAAAATAACTAATAATAAATGTTTAGTTTGTGAACTAAATGACCAGGTTACTAACAGAAATAAGAAAATATAAAAACATGGGAAAACATGGGATTGACTCCATCGTGACCAAAATGGAATGAATGATTACACAAAAGTTTAAGGATGAATGATGAATTGATTCAATGTGAGCAGTTTAATTCAGTGGTGGTTATCTAGACCAAATTAAGAATTAGGTTGTTAACAAAATTTGGTTTAGGTTTGGTGTACAGTTCAGCAGTTGAGAGTTTGAGAGGCATCAGAGAAGATTGTGAGTAATTTACTATTCAGAGTTGGTTTAGCATTTTTTGAAATCTTACTAAATATTATTAAGTTTTCTGGATTAAGCCCTAAATTCAGGCCATTTAATTTAGCTGCCTAATCATCACACTCTTTAATATCTGTAAGATGTATATGCATTATATCACCGTTCCTGGATGGATGGGAGTGAGGAGTGGCGGCAGGTTTTGTCTGGATCTGCTGGATCTCTGCAGGTGACTTCGGCTTGAACTTCACCAGTGGCTCTTTCGGGCATCGGTGGACATCTCTGGACAGCTCTGGACATCTCTGGGCAGTTCTGGGAACCTTTGGTCATCTCTGGACAGTTCTGGACAGCTCTGGACATCTTTGGTCGTCTCTGAACATCTCTGGTTGACATGGCTCCATCTCAGTCTCTCTCTGTCTGTCTCTCCTCTTCACAGCATAGTCTCTGTGCCCTTGCTTCAATTCTTCCCCCCTCTTTGTTGTTGAGGTCGGCTGGATTCACACCAACGTGTCGACCGACAGTCTTTTCTTCTTTTGAGTTTCTTAATGACGGCTGGAGTCATTTTCTGCAGCCTGTGTCTGAGCAGAGGAGCTGGCTCACATTTTCAGGGCAAAGGAGGAGACAGAGGAGACAAGATGGTCTTGAGGCAGGATGCAGAGTTGGAAGGTTCTGGATAGGCTGTTCTTCATGCCGTGAGGCGCTGGGTCCTGAGGAGGCCATTCAGAGGCAGCATTCAGAGTCTTTCAGTCATATCTGGAGCAGAATGAAGATTCTGGAGAGGTTGCTCTTCATGCCATGAGGCGCTGGGCCTGCGGTGGGACAGCATGTCTCTGTCTCTGGGTCATCATTGTTTCCTCCCCCTCCCAGCATGTGGGAGAGGGAGAACAGAGATGCAGTGGAGAGGATGAAGACCAGAACTTGACTGGCTGAAGGACTGAAGAAGAGTAGAGAGAGCACTCAGACCAGCGGGGGCTCTTTATTATCTTTGCTGATGGTCCAGTGGGGGTGTGACCACTGGTCCATCCCCATCCACCAAGTTAACTGAGATGATATTCTTTTAACTTATTTAATATTAATGCTGCTGTGTTTTACTTTATTAAAGTTTCTCTACATGGAAGCTCGCTCTCTCCGCTGCAGATCAATACCAAACAACCTATAGTAGGAAACCACAGAACAAAACTTGACCAATTGAATCAAAATTAATCAACAAATTAAATAACACAGATGAACCATGGTATCAGAGCATGTAGGAAGGTGTTTTACAACAGGCATATCTATGTATGATTGTGTCTGTAGAGTTAATCCACAACCAATCCCACATGTCACATTTAGTCCTTATCAGAAGGAGGAAAAGGAAGAGGATCTGTGTGGAGACTGATGTTTGACATTGTCACAGTGATACTTATATGACAGTAGCTGAGGAATGAAAGCATAGTCAACCATTAAAATCTTAATGTAATGTTCTGTTCCAGGCAGGGAGAAAGGAAGAGGCCACATTAAGCTTTGGATGTGTCTGGCAGGATTAAAGCAGGAATGTGGGGCAATAAACTCCTCCTCCTGGTGTATGTCCTGGAGTTCCTTGGGTCAGAGAGGAGGAACTGGTCTTATCTGTTTATTCTGCCAGTCATAAAACTTAAGCCTTTAGCACTTAGGTGTCACATAGTGTCAGATGGATTTCCTGGGAAATACTCAGAAATGAGAAGAGTTGAGTTCATTATTTTATAATCATTGATATGCTACAGTGGTTTGTCTGTTTTTTTCTTTGTTGATGCTCTGTTGTCTAGTTTGTTGTTAATGCAGATGTCATCCTCTGTTTACACTGCAAAACAAATCTACCTACAGGTACAAATAAAGTCACCTAACCTCAACTATAAAACAATCAAATCACATCCACATCCAGGGCTGTAAATAACACCATACAAGTGGAGCAGTGCCTCAGTAATGTCAGGCAGTGGCCCTTACTCCTTTTTTTTTTTTTTTAAGTACAAATTTATTAAATAGAAGTGCATCAATTACAGTATACAGTTACAATATACAATGAATACGACACTTGTGCCACGAAGTTACATAACATCATCATCACTGCCATTCATTAATTAGAAAATTTAAAATTAGTCCATTTTGAAAAGAAAACAAAATCCAGAGTGGTAGCAGGGGGTTAAAGGTTGAGTTTATTCCAGGGGAGGGACTGGATCTTATCTAGAGTTCTCCTCCTTCTCAAGTCAGTTAAAACGTGTTTCACCACGGTATCGCTGTCCATCACTGTCTGTTTCAGGACCATAACGCACCTTGTTATCCACAGTTTATCACATACAATACTAATAATCAGTTGAAAAGTTCTCATTTGTTTGTTTAATATTCCGCACATTACTGATTTATAACTGACTTCAGGTGCCAGGCCGAGACCCTGCAGCTGGGACCAGACCTCCTGAGCTCGGTAACAGTCCATAAGAAGGTGTTGCTGCGTCTCATCTTCATTACAGTAAATCATGGGACAGGTTTTTAGTTGTAACATAACAACCCCATGACACAACAGCTCTTACAGCTAATCTGTTGACAGAGGTGAGCCAACGAACATCCCGAACGCTCTCTGGGAGATTTTTGTTTTTTAATATTTTTATAACATCTATACCTTCACTGTCAGTTAAACATTTATACTTTATCACTCCACCATATTTATAATTGTTAATTTTATTAAAAATCACTTTACTTGGCCAGTCTTTCCAGATAATCTTTAAATGTTGGTATTGGTGGGTAAAATCTCCATACATTAACTTATAGTCTGGGCCTCGTCTGGCTCGGCCTCTTCTTTTCCTCCACATGGAAAGATCACCGACCCAGAGAGCGTTCCTGGAAATGGCGGTGGACACGTTCTTCATGAAGGCAATAAGGAGTCTACTTCCCAGCTCTACAGCCCCCAACCCCCCATATTCTATGCTTTTATACAATAATTCTCTTTTTGTAACCTCCCTGGTTGTACCCCAGACTAAGTTAACACATTGTTTATTTAATTTAATGATCATATTATTTGATGGAGGGAAGATGTTGGCAAGGAAGAGGAGTTTGAACAGAATGAAGGTTTTTATCATGTTAACTCTTGTTTTATAGTTCGTATCTTTGTTTTCCCATTTTTTAACCTCCTCTTTGACTTCACATAGCTTACTCTGCCAGTTTCTCTCACTACTATCTCTATGACAGAAAGTTAAGCCCAAAATTTTGATTTCCTGCTTAACTTTAACATTTATATTTTGTTTCTTACTCTCCATTCCAATCCACTCCTTCTGTTTTATTATTGTTTAATTTGGTACCTGAAGCTAATTCATATAAACTAAGAATATTGGTTAAAGCATCATCTTTTTATAATAACAGTGGTATCATCTGCATATCTTGGGTATGAGCCCTATCCTTGTACCTGGAAATAAGCCTTTCCAGAGTTAATCATTGTTAAAAAGTGGCTTTATGGTTAAAATGTACAAAGCAGGACTGAGAGGACAGCCCTGCTTCACACCTCGATCCACTGTAAAGGGGTCCGTTAAGACCCCATTAACATTAATGGAGATGTTAGATTTCCAATACAGACATTTCACCATGCTAACGAATTTATCAGGAAAGCCGTAGGCTTCCATTACCGCCCATAGATATTCCCTACTAATAAAATCAAAAGCTTTCCGCTGATCTAAACTAATTATATAGAAATATTTTTTCTGATTTATCAATAATTTCCCTCAGTATACTTAAATTATCCCACATTAATCTTCCTTTAATTGCCACGTTTGTTCTTTTCTATTATTTGATCTAATATAGCATTTAATCTGTTAGAAATTATTTGAGCTAATATTTTATAATCTGTATTCATAATGGTTATATGCCTGTAATAGTCCAGGTCAGTCTGGTCTCCTTTTTTAAATAATAAAGATAAAACCCTTGGTAAAAGGAATTCCCCATGCAGTCAAATCTTTGAGGCCTTCATTGAACTTAGAGGTGAGGAGGTTCACCACATGGTCTATATAAAGTTGGTAGAACTCTGTGGGAGTCCATCTGGACCAGGGCTTTTGCCAGTGTTCATATGCTGGATTGCTTCCATCACCTCCTCTTTTCTGATTTCTGCAGTCAAGTCATTGAAGTTTAAGGAGCTGAAAGACGGGATTGATTCCAATAGGAGCTTAACACATCCTGAGTCTATATCTATTGTTTTATGTGAATCTATGCACAAGTCTTTAATTGCCTCTCTTTTTTGTTTTTCATCATGAACAAGTAGCCCTTCTCTGTTTTTATACTTTTAATAAATTTACTTTCGCATATGTTTTTTCCAGATTGAATAGCATGAATGAAATTCCCTCTGTCATCTACATCTGCTTGTTTATAGATACTCTATAATAACTCATGGTTAAATGTATCAATTTGTCTTTTAATACTTGACATAGTGTCTTCTTCAGTTTTACATTTTGGTTTCATATGTTTCACATTAATATATTGTATCATTAATGTGCCATACTTTATATTCTTTACTTTGTTTAGTTCTCTACATTTAAATTTAAAAATAGTTTTCATCCTATTTTTAAATATTTCCCATAATTTAATGTCAGATTTGGTCATTATTTTTATTTCTATTATTTTATGTATTTCTTGTTTCAGTTCAATCAATAAATCTGTGTCTTTTAAACATTGTGTGTTTAGTTTCCAGAAACCTCGATTGACTGAGGAGCCAAATGTCAGACATGTTTTAACAATGAGGTGATCAGAAAAGTTATTTAGAACAGTTGCACACTGATTTACTTTGAAATGTGATGACACATAAATTCTTGGTTTTAGAGTCGAACCTTGTAAATTCTTTCCCGAGGGGATTCACAGCTCGACACACATCTATCAAGTTAGCTTCATTACATATTCCTTTAAATATTTACCTTCGACACTCAACTTAAACTGAACTGAGCTACATCTGTCATTTTCTTCAGTAACTGTATTAAAATCCCCACACACAATGATTTTATAACCCACAAACAATAATTCTCTGAGTCTTTTAAATAAATAGACTTTGTTGACTCTCTCAGAAGCGGTGTAGACATTTATGATTCCATATTTCTCACCTCAATATGAACAATCTATCATCAATAGTCTCCCTGGTATTATGTCTCGTCTCCTGATGAGAACAACGTCTTTACTTTTTAAAAGATATGTCCACTCCGTCAGCCAGATTTTCACCTATTGATATAAAGGCTTTACCTTTGTGCCACATTTTACAGACGTCCTCGACATCATGATGAGTGTTTAGTCTCAGTTCTTGGGTGCACAAAATATCAAAGTCAGTGTTCAATAAATAATTAATTTTTTGATGACGGAAAGAACTTGATTGAATACCACGAGCGTTCCAGGTGGCAATTTTAAGGACGCTCATCGTAAATCAGGGTGGTGACTGTGGTGAGAGCCTGTCATCCAGCCTTTATTTTCCTTATGAAAAAGATTGCTTTAATTGTCTCTTCCTTCTTACTATTTCAAAGGGTGCTTCATGTGACTCGTTAATTGTTGGAGCTAAAAACTCGGGTGTAGGGGAGAAAGAGTCTGAGTTGGCATTAGACAGAGGACAGAGAGGAATGCTACAGGTTCCTTGGTCAGCAGTCAGACTTATTGAACTGAAATCTGAACTGGGGCTCTCACTAGCACTTTCATATTTCTCCTGTGCTTCATCACAACTGTCAACCTCACTATCAGCATCACTTTGTATAATTAGACTCCCCTCACCTGATGGAGAGGAGAAATCATCGGGTAGGGGACTGAGCGCTGCTGCTCTGCTGTGGATGGTGCGTCACTCTGTCGTTGTGGTAGCTGGGGTTTTCCCAGTGGTGGAGCGGAGGGCTGGCAGGGGGGCTGACCTTTCCTGCAGATCGAGTGGCTGCCCATCCGCTGCTGCTGTGAGGCAGGCCCCAGAGGATCCGGAAGCTCCTGTTGCTCCGTCAGGGCTGGTGAAGGACCAGAGACTGCTGCTGCTCCCTTGGGGCTGATGGACCATGCTGCTACTGTTGCTGCTGCTCCTGTGGGGCTGATGGACCCGGCTGCTGTTGTTGCGCCCATGGCACTGGTACAGGACCAGACAGTCTCTGCTGCTCCCGAGTGCCTGGTGGAGGATCAGGCTGCTGCTGGGATCTCGCCTTGTAAGAGTAAGACGCTGGACAGCTGAAGAATGTGTGGCCATTTTGAGCACATGGGCTGCACAGACTCTGCTGGTTGCATTCTTTGGCTCTGTGGCCCAGACCGCCACATCTCCAACACTTTACCGTCAGGCACTGCCTCACCTGGTGATTGGTGGAATGACAGGTGAAGCACGCGATTTAACTGGCCCGGATATATAATACGGCCATTATACCCAGGGAAATTGAGGTGGGAATTGTAATCCGTTCTCCGTTGGCATCTGTTCGGAGTTTAACTTTATACCTCCGTACTCCATACCAGATGCCAAACCTGTCCACTGGTTTACTGGAGTGTAAGATGTCACAATACCTCCGCAGGTATCAATCAATATCATGATCCGACACCCTACCGGTCCAAAATTTTACAGTTAAAGTGGTGATGTCCAATTGAACTGGCGATTCAACAGACCAGTCTTTCCACTTTATGGCCAGCTTGTTTGATGCTTGTACCTCCAGGAATCTTCGCAGAGGAGCTTCCTGGAGGAAACACAGTTCAAAGTCTCTCTTATTCGACAGCGCGATGAAAGAATATACATCCGAGACATTAATCCAACAGGACTCAAGAGGAGTGTCTCACCAACATAATCACGGTTGGGGAGATCACCATCTCCAGTGTATCTCAACCTCACCCAGTATTGTCCAAACTTAGATGCATATTGTTCAGATTTACTAACCAGGGGGCATTGTGGCCAGCTGCCCAACTGGGCACTGGAAATATTAAAAAGAGGTAATTAGCCTACAGTTTATTTATGTGAGATCTAAAAATAAAGGGAAACAGTCCCCACCAAGAGACTGAAAACTCGGACATATAATGAAGCGATCAAGCTCCAGTTTTGCCCCTTCCACTCATCTTTTAATGCTTTCTCTCACCGAGACGAAAGAAAAAAATCTCCAGTTTTTCCTCTGCCGCTCATCTTGAGGTATTTTCTGTTGTTGAGACCAAAAGAAATGTTCGGTTCTGGTCTCAGGCAGCATCACGAGTACTCTGTCTTGTTGTGGTTTGTCTGTTTTTCTTTGTTGATGCTCTGTTGTCTAGTTTGTTGTTAATGCAGATGTCATCTTCTGCTTACACTGCAAAACAAATCTACCTACAGGTACAAATAAAGTCACCTAACCTCACCTATAAAACAATCAAATCACATCCACATCCCGGCTGTAAATAACACCATACAAGTGGAGCAGTGCCTCAGTCATGTCAGGCAGTGGCCCTTACTCCCTCTTCCTCCTCTGACTCTGACTCTGGGATAGTGAAGCCGTTGTCGTCCCACTCCTCACTGTCCTCTGTCTGTGTGTGAAGTGAATCACAGTCCATGGAGGCTAAGCTACAGTACACATCTACAGCCTGTCTGTGCTGACTTTTCACTGAGAGACGTCTTTCACTGAGGACACTGATGAGCCCTTGTGTAGCCTCCTCTGTCAGGTCACCAAAATCTGTAAATGAAAACAAACAAAACAACTGATACAGAGCATCATTTATTGATTTTAATATCGTATTATATAATATTGATAACTTATTGTTTCCATCATATATCAAATACAAACACCAAACATTTGCTGAGTTCAGCATAACGCATGGCAAGATTTCGAACAATGAAAAATATGAAGGTGTTCTACACATGTAGGACTAAACCTGTTTGCAGAGTGGAGAGAAAGATTCTCCTTTGAAGAGCTCATACATACTGTTGGTTTTGAGGCTCTCCAAAGTCTGTCCTCTGAGTGTCTCCACTTCTTTGACTTCCTTCAGGAGGTAAAGGACGTGCTGAGACATCTCCTTTAACAGGATGCTCTGCTCCTCCTCCAAGCGTTTCACCAGCATCACCTGGTCAAAAACAGTCCTCTTCAACATGAAGTTGTCACCTTCAGATTGAGGAGAGGAATGGAGAAGGGACAAAGCTATATTTACATGTTATGGCAGAATAAGGCTTATTTCTGACACTAATATATATTATGGCCATAGTACAAAAGTATTAAAACTGTAATTCAATTGTGCAAAAATACAATAATAATAATTTAAATAAGTGTGGTCGGAAGCATTGTTCCATCTGAAAATTGAAAACTGTTCAAAATTTACAACACTAACATACAGTCGCACCACGGTCATAGAGTGGGAATAGTCTCAAAGATCAACAAGACAAGCTAACTTATTAACATACCATTTTCATGCCTCTCCCATGGTGGGATGTAACCCTCTGTCAGACTGCACGCCAACTCCTCTTCAATCTGATCTTCAGCCACTGAGTTGTACTGAACAACCTTCTCACGAAGCTTCTTCTTCAGCTCTGTCATTTGTTTTCTCTGTCTTTGTCTCACCTGGTTGCTATCTGCATTGTGGGAGGAAAAGAGAACTGTGTTGTGGTTGATAATCTTTTGTGGTGTAATGGAAATTAACTTAGTTTGAACACAAACCATGCTGACGGTACAGGTCTTGTTTCTTGTGCAAAAGGGTTACACAGTGATGTTCTCAACATCTGCCCTCATGTCTTCAGTACACCCTGGAGTGGATACTCTCTCTGAATAGGTAAACAATAACAAAAGAGAGAAATGTCATCAACTGTCTCATTTTCAACATAAAGTAATGTGCTATTGTGGATGTGAAGGAATAACATGGACACATGAAAAGACATCAAAGTACAGTTCATTTTTCACCTGTTACCGTCCATTGCCTCACATCACACACCCACTGCTGTAGGGTTTCCTCATCAAGGTTGTGCTCCTTCTTTATGTTATCGAGAGCGGTAGCTTCAACCTCTGCCCGCTTGGTGATCTTTAAAAGAGAACAAAACAAAAACAAGACAAATGCCACACCATAATGCAAAAACCACCAGTTTAAGTTAAGCTTCCATCAAAACAGATGAGACCTTAGACGACACCATCTGTATCCCAAAAGTAGGTGTTGAAAAAAATTATCCATAAAGCTGTAAAGTCACAATTATATAACAGTACAGATTTTTTTCATAAGTATATAGTATGTGTTGAGTCAGGAGAACGATCGGCAGGCATTCAGCATATTTTTTTCTCTTTTCCCCTTATGTCCAATTTATTTAAAGGGACTGGGTTTAATTAATAATCATATAAATATCAATAGAATAATAATACTAATAATAATAGTGCGTTGGGTATCTGCAGGTAGGCAGGAGAGTGAGGGAGGAGCCATTCTGATGAAGTGTGCCAGCAGACAGGTGTGTGGCTTCTTTGTCTGTTCAGTGTGGCATGCTGCTGCAGGGGAGAGACAGCTTGCATCAGTGTTTAGATGAGCATAGAGACGCTGTTATGCATTTAACATTATGCATTGTTTCAAATTGAGTTGTTGAAACCAGAAGAATAGGAATGATCTTTATTGTCATTAAGAAACTGAACAACGAAATTGTAGAGCTTCTCCCTTTTCAGTGTACAAGAATAAATAAAATAGGAATTAATTATGAAAAAGAAGTAAATAAATCTTTGACTGTAAACACAAAATAAGTATAATGGATTTATATACAAATGTGATTATGAATTTACAACAAGGATAAATACTGAATATATAAACAGGAAATGTATTGTATGTATGTATTGCAGCAGATGTTAAGACTATGTACAAGACAGCACGATCTGATATCACCTAGTAATTAACAGTCCTGGACAACTGAGACAATAGTCCTGGAGCACTAACCCTAAGCTTTACCCTAACTCTAAAAACTTTGACATTTGTCCAGGACTGTTAAGTACTTGGTGATATCAGATCATCCATTAATCTGTTGGTCCACTGTGGATCAGTGTTGGAGCCTGTTCAGACCAGTAGGGGCAGTAGTGCAGCGTTTGTAACTGTAAACACTGTTAAACAGCTTTTTGCAAACTCACTCCAAAACACACACGTGATTACAGTGCAGTTGTGTTTATTTCATACTTTATTAACAAATATATACATAACAAAACTGTTTAGCCAGGGGTAAGAAATACAAAACTTATATATAATCATATTAAGAGTATATGTAAAAATCATATACACATATATATACACTTACATCTATACATATAGACATATATAAACATTATATCCATACATATATTCATATATACACAGAAAAAAGAAATAACTGATCAATAAATAAAATATTCAAAAAAGCATATTAATTTACTAAAATTTTTTCCAAAATCAAATTTGTTTTTAATGCCTTATAAGGTTTTCAATGCTGTCTGTAATGGTGCTGTACTGATAAAGTTCCTGCAAAAACAGAGTGAAGTTGGGTTTGTTGTTAGACCATTTTCTTTTATGAATGTGGAATTTTTCCACAATAAAAACAAGTCCTTTTCCATCCTGCTGTCATCAAAGTAAAGAAAAATGTCCCTCTCCTGCAGCTGCAGTGAGTGTCCGCTTCTTCCTTGAAGGGTTAAAAAGGGTTAAAAGGGTTAAAATGATGTTTAGGAGAAATATTTATAGATTAAACTAAATAACCAAGTAGTTGTCATGTTTAGCCAGTGGCTCAATAAGTAGCCTAATCGTAGGCTACATGGTGACTGCTATCAGAGAAGGTAAGGTAAACGTGGCTCCACTGATTAGGTGATTTAGGCATATTTATCTGTCTTCTCCAAACGATGAAAGTGACATATTTGTAAAAGTGTTTATACTTTAGCAAAGGATGAGAAATATTTTATCATTCACAGTTTAGGATGATAATGTAGTGGCCATTTGTCCAAAAAAAAAAAAAAAAAAAAATACAAATTAAACTTTAGACCAAACATAATCAAAAGGCCACTGATGCACCATGGGGATGTGGTTTAACGCAGGCAAAAGAAGATGAATGTCCATACTAGATCCTGCGTTTTGTTTCATTTTATTTCCAAATTAATGAACAAACAAAAGAACAAAGGAAATCATGACTGCGGTGCCTCCTTTGCACTGGTAAAAAACCATAGGCCCACCCAGGTGCATGCTGGTCCACAAGGTGCCCCAATTACCAAGAAATAAAGCAAATTATTAACTGTGCAAATCTAAATAGCTTAAACAAATAACAAAAACTATTATCAAAATATTATTATTAGTATTTTAAGTAAGTAACATTTAAATCAAACAAAGTTACTCATAATTAGCAACTCAATTTAGGACTAAAACTAAAAACAAAGACTAACTTTATAAATAGCTCCACAGATAATGAGCGATTTGTTGCAACATCCCATCTTCGTTCCATTGAAAGACATTGCTGAACGCTCTGACTTATGTCTTAAAGATGGCGCCCATGATTTGAGTTGTTGTAACTCTCTCTTTATACGACTGATCTCTTTTTGGTTTTGTCCTTTACCTTCAGTTTTCACAGCAGTGACTTATTCCTTTCATCTTAAAGGAAAATACAAAAACAAATAATATTGGAACATTGTGCTGATATGTAATCCCTAAAACGTAGAACATTATGAAGTAATTACATTAACATTGGATAAAAGTCTGTACATTTAACCAAAACATTTGTGAATACAAACAGTGATAAAATAAATGTGAAACAGATTCTTCACTCAAGCCACAGAAATCACAGGAATATTCAATATCAATGTTAAATCTTTCTAAAGGTTTTTTTGGCTGGATATGTTCTGTGTATAATTTTGAAAGATATTTCCTTAATCTTATTGTTTAGACAAAATTTACTACTGACCAGCCCATTTTTCTTCCAGTCTATATCATTATAAAGAGACGACCACAAAACTTTAGCAGAAGGAACAGTTATGTTTACCAAAAGATTTCTAATGTATTTATTTGAACTATTGTTTTTGTGACATCAATATTTTCCAGAGAAATACTGTTTATAGAAGTTGTCATGTGGATCTGGGATCTAGAGCCCACAAGAAGCTGTGGTACATTCCTTGGAATAGCATTAAAGATGATATCATATTCTTTTGGTGTAACTGCAATACCAAATTTGTCAATAAATTCTTCATATAACAACAGTTGCCCATCAGTCTTCATGAGTTGTGAGACTAAAATAATCCCATTATTGACCCAGATTTTGTCATATAAATATCTGTTTTTATACTGAATACTCCTGTTATTCCAAAGGTAATAATTGTGTTTGTACACCATTTTCCATGCCAGCTTGATTGTGGAAATTTGCTAATTTCACAGGTAATTTATCTGGATTATAATCACATTTCAATAGGAATTTAAGTCCTCCAATTGAATTAAAAATATATTTTGGGAAAGCGTTCCAAATATTATCTTCCTCCTTCATCAATTTCTGTCAGCCATTTAATTTTAAAAGTATTATTTAATGTTTCAATACTTAGGACCTCCAAACCCCATTTGTCTCGTGTTAGATAGTACCTCTTTTTTAGATAATGACATTTATTTCTCCATATGAAGTTGAATAACATTTTATCCAGTTTTTATATATTGTAGTAGGCATTCCTAAAGTCAGAGAATTACAGTGCAGTTGTGTTTATTTCCTGCACCTTATCAAACACATTCATTGATCTGATCAGTTCAGTCAAACAAGACAGGATAAAGTGTGCTTAGAATTAGCAGAACAAATACTCAACTTTTAAATGATGTATATCCTAGCATATTGTATTATCAGTAGTTTTCACCAGCCCAGAAAAGCAGCCCTATTTAGTCCAGAAAGTCACCAGCAGGCTACAGTCCATTTAAGTAATAAATACTACAGTTACACAAATGTTGTTATTTACTTTCCACAACTGGAGACAGTCACTGAGCTGTGACATATGCTGGAATAATCTGATGTTTTCTGTTTGACATAGAAAAGCAGGTAGAGGACAAGCCCTCCTCCGAGGGCTTGTCCTCTACCCCTCCCAGCCTCCAACGAAGCACCGGAGAGCTCCGACCTGGGAGGAAACAGGCTGGAGACTTGCGTGGCTTAGGACATCTCAAGGAGATAAATTCGGGTAGCACAAAAAGCTACCCACTGATCTCCAGGAGATGAACAGAAGCAGCATAAAAGGCTACCCACTGATCTCCAGCAGCTCCACGACCAAAGGTCAGAGCTCCCCAGTACTCCTCATTGGTTTGAGGACCGGGAGTGACTAACCTCTGCAAACTGCCTCCTTTCACAACCTCGGTTCAGGAGGATTGTGACGTCACAAGTGACATCAATGTACAGAAGCCCCGCCCATTCGCATCGTTCGCTAGGATTTGAATACAAACATTCAGAATGTATTATATGCTATAGTGTAAGAAGTAACCAAATATATTCATAGATTGTCTGATACAACATGTACATTTTTACCATCATATTCAAGATTCACATTATTGCTTTCACTTTCACTTTTGCATATTATTCTATTAAGTTATTTTTATATTGCTGAAGTCTGAATCCTTTTTTTTTTTTTAAAGAGAAGACAACTCTTGAATTGATAAACCAAATCATACTACATGTGTCTGGTCTTTTTCCCCTTAGACATAGTCATCAGTCAGATATTTAACAATAGACACAGTCTGATCATTACAGCTAAGCAGGCTAAGTGAAGGGTTAAAATGATGTTTAGGAGAAATATTTATAGATTAAACTAAATAACCAAGTAGTTGTCATGTTTAGCCAGTGGCTCAATAAGTAGCCTAATCGTAGGCTACATGGTGACTGCTATCAGAGAAGGTAAGGTAAACGTGGCTCCACTGATTAGGTGATTTAGGCATATTTATCTGTCTTCTCCAAACGATGAAAGTGACATATTTGTAAAAGTGTTTATACTTTAGCAAAGGATGAGAAATATTTTATCATTCACAGTTTAGGATGATAATGTAGTGGCCATTTGTCCAAAAAAAAAAAATACAAATTAAACTTTAGACCAAACATAATCAAAAGGCCACTGATGCACCATGGGGATGTGGTTTAACGCAGGCAAAAGAAGATGAATGTCCATACTAGATCCTGCGTTTTGTTTCATTTTATTTCCAAATTAATGAACAAACAAAAGAACAAAGGAAATCATGACTGCGGTGCCTCCTTTGCACTGGTAAAAACCCATAGGCCCACCCAGGTGCATGCTGGTCCACAAGGTGCCCCAATTACCAAGAAATAAAGCAAATTATTAACTGTGCAAATCTAAATAGCTTAAACAAATAACAAAAACTATTATCAAAATATTATTATTAGTATTTTAAGTAAGTAACATTTAAATCAAAACAAAGTTACTCATAATTAGCAACTCAATTTAGGACTAAAACTAAAAACAAAGACTAACTTTATAAATAGCTCCACAGATAATGAGCGATTTGTTGCAACATCCCATCTTCGTTCCATTGAAAGACATTGCTGAACGCTCTGACTTATGTCTTAAAGATGGCGCCCATGATTTGAGTTGTTGTAACTCTCTCTTTATACGACTGATCTCTTTTTGGTTTTGTCCTTTACCTTCAGTTTTCACAGCAGTGACTTATTCCTTTCATCTTAAAGGAAAATACAAAAACAAATAATATTGGAACATTGTGCTGATATGTAATCCCTAAAACGTAGAACATTATGAAGTAATTACATTAAATATGAACAGAGCAGATCCATGGACAGAAACACCTGTCAGGATTATACAGTACAGTTCTGCAGCACCTGAGTGATTATCACAAGAGGATAACCTTGATATTTCTAAGATTATTAAAAGCAGTTTGAGCTTAGGTACCCTGATGTTTAATGTATGTCTCACTCTAGATTATGCAGTTTGTTCAGCAGTGAAAAAACAAATCAAACATGAAGGAACTTCAGCCAGGATGCTGACATGTTTCAGAGCAGTGCTGTGGCAGGAGTGAAGAGCTCCTAACACCTGATGAGAGTGTCTTTAGAATACTGTAAATACTGAATTAAATCTTTGTGTCAGACTCAGTGCTGCGAGGAGGAGCATAACTCCCCCTGCAGGTCACTACCTGCTACTACAGTCACCATCTGCTCACTGTGCACATCTGAAAAATAAACCCGAGTGAAACAGGAATCACTTTATGTTGTTCTGTAGTTATAAACTCACCACAAGAGGCTGACAACCCTGCCACTTTATTAGGTACACCTGTTCAATTGCTTGTTAACACAGATAGCTGTAACTCAGTGCATTGAGACATGTGGATGTGGTCAAGACACTGAGCTGAAGTTCAACCAGAGCATCAGAATGAGGAAGAAAGAAGATTTAAGAGACTTTGAACGTGGCATGGTTGTTGGTGCCAGACAGACTGGTATTTCATAAACTGTTGATCTACTGGGATTTTCACTACAACATCTCCAGGGTTCACAGAGAATGGTCCAGAAAAGAGGAAATATCCAGTGAGTAAAATGTCTCATTGATGTGAGAGGTCACAGGAGAATGGACAGACTGGTTGGAGATGATAGAAAGTCAACAGGAACTCAAATAACCACTGGTTCAACCAAGGAATGCAGAATATCATGTGTGAAGCTCAGCACTGGAGCCTTGAAGAAGATGGACTAGAGCAGCAGAAGAAGAGCATACCTGGTGACACTGCTGTCAGCTAAGAACAGAAACTGAGGCTACAGTTCACATGACAGTGAGTTCACTGGACTCCACTGGTGTCCACAGTCACCAGATCTCAATCCAATAGAGCAGCTTTAGGAAGTGGAGGAAAAGAGATTCTCATCATAGATGATCAGCTGACAAATCTGCAGCAGCTGAGTGATGCCATCATGTCAATATGGACCAGAATCTGTGAGGAATGTTTCCAACACCTCGTAGAAAGGACGACACCAAGAATTAAGACAGTTCTGAAGGAAAAAAGGGGTCCAACCTTTTACTGGTAAGGTGTACCTAATAAAGTGACTGGAGAGTGTAAACAGCCTAATGTCACAGGTCACAGATCAGCCTCATGGTATTTTAAGAGCTGATGGAAAAACTCTTGTGTTCCCACTCGGTCATGGTGAGTGAACCTGTTTTTTCCATTCTATAGTGTAGAAACAGGGTGAAGAGATCCTGCTCCATATGTAGATATGAACGGCTCAATATAAGATGATAGAAACATTCTTATACACTGAAGAAAACTTACTAAAACTTCTTCATATTATATTCAGTTTCTGCCAATAGAGCCCCTCACTGCTACACTCTGTTCTTTAAAAGAGCCAGTTAACAACATACCGAGGATTTAGCTATTCTTAGAGCCTTGGTGGTACATGGAAAAAGACAGTAAAATAAAGAATTTAGTTGAAAAGTCTTTTCTCAGAAAGCTTCTGTGATTTTTGTTGTCCTGTGAAGAAGCACAAAACGAGTGGGCTTCATTGCTGTTGTTCACAAACCAACAGGTGACTTCAATGATAGCTCCGTCCACTCGTTATATACAGTCTATGGTCTGATTACAGCATATTAACAAACATCAAGAGTGAACTTCAGTTGTTTTCTACTAAATTTCCACCAATGAGGTCTTGGATAATGAAAGAGGAGGATTCACATGGACTCTTCTTGTGAACATGATCCCATCTGAAGGCAGCACATGGACATGATGGACGCTTGAGTTTAAATGTCAGCTTTATATATATATATATATATACCTATATATATATATATATATATATATATATATAACTATATATATCTATATATAAGTATATATATATATATTTATATATATACACGTATATATATATACAGTGTATATATACAGTCATGGAAAAAATTATTAGACCACCCTTGTTTTCTTCAATTTCTTGTTCATTCTAATATCTGGTACCACTAAACGTATAATACAATGAACACAACAAAAAATGTAGCTGGTCACATAATACTTTATGTCCTAGTTGACATTCTTAAGCTTAATTGATTCCCAGGGTATATAAGAGGCCATTTCATGTCACAGGCAGCACTGCACATGCAAAGGCCTAGAGTGGTTTCCTGCTTACATTCAAGCCGTAGCACAACTCAGAAGTTGTCAGCTCTCACATAATGCCTAAAACAAAAGAATTATTTGAAGCAACAAAGGCAGCCATCTTGGCACTGCTGGAAATTGGCATGAGTGAGAGACAGGTAGCGAAAAACTGAAGATCTCCAAGACAGCCGTTCATTCCAACAAAAACAAGCTGAACATGGCACTACCAAATTGCTACCTGGCCGTGGCAGGAAACGCTCTTTCTACCCCACGAGATGACCGTGCACTCATCCGTTCCTGTGTCAGGAATCGTCGTCAGACCTCCAGGGACCTTAAAAATGAGTGGGCACTGTCGAGAAATGTGACTTGCTCGGCAAGGACAGTTCGAAACCGACTTGTTGAAGCTGGTTTGAAGTCACACAGAGCACATAAGAAGCCCTTCATCAATGAAAGGCAGAGGAAGGCCCGGTTACTCTTTGCTCAAGACCACAAGGATTGGACTGTTGATGATTGGGCTAAGGTTCTCTTCAGTGATGAATCCAATTTTGAATTGATGCCCACTCCAGCCAACTTTCTGGTTAGGAGGAAGCCTGGAGAAGCTTACAACCCAGACTGTCTTGCCCCTACAGTAAAACATGGGGGTGGATCAGTCATGATCTGGGGTTGTTTCAGTCTGAGTGGAACAGGGCAAATGCAATTGTGTGAAGGCCGAATGAACCAGGTCAAGTACAGGACTACCCTTGAAAACAGTCTTCTTCCATCAGCTGAAAAACTCTTTCCTGCCTCGAATGACTGGATTTTCCAACAAGACAATGCCCCTTGCCACACGGCAAGGTCAGTTAAAGCCTGGATGGAGAACCACAACATTCGCACCATGCCTTGGCCTGCTCAATCACCAGATCTTAATCCAATTGAAAACCTGTGGAAAATCATCAAACTCAAAATGGAGAACCACAAGCCCAAAAACAAAGAAAATTTGTTTGAATTTGTCCAACAGGAATGGGCTGCTGTGACAGCAGAACAATGTCAGAAGCTGGTGGAGAGCATGCCAAGACGCATGGCTGCAGTCATCAAAAACAATGGTTATGCAATCAAGTATTAACTCTTGTGTGTTTCATGTGTTTAAAGCAAACAGAAAAGAAAACATGGAATGCTTAAAAGTAGTGTTTTTGGCGGTACAATGCCATAGCTATTGATGTAAGAATTTAAGTAATTTTGGTTATTATCAAGAAAACCATGGAAAATGAATAATCCTTAGTTCTTAAATTAAACTCTCATGAGCTATTTTTGTTGTTATCATTATAATTGTCCAAACAAATGTACCTTTAGTTGAGCCAGGCATTAAAATTAACAAGAAATTGAAGAAAACAAGGGTGGTCTAATAATTTTTCCATGACTGTATATACGTATATATATATATATACACATCGTATATATATATATATATGTATACGTATATATATATGTATATGTGAAATAAAACTTTCATGGTACACAGAGGGGTAGTTACTGAGTCACTGAGGGTGGGCAGTGTATAGTCATGGTAACAATTAGCCATCAGCAATAGTAACATGAAGTAATCTACTAGGTTTGGCAGCCCCAATGTCAAGTTGAAAAAGTAAAAATTGGCAAAAATCTGCGCAGATTCCAAATTAATCTGAGTTGAGGCCTTGCTTATTGCTTTGATCAGAGCCTCCAAGAACAACAGTATAGGGTTTTTACTGTTCAAGCTTTGCACAGGACACGTTTGAGGGTCCTGCAATAGTGGGTCTCAGGGGGACGCCTCTCGACCTCACAAATCTTGATCATGTGTCATACTACGGTGCACTAACTGTACTGGTAGCATCTCTCCATACAAAAGAGTGACAACAGAGGGTGACGACGACAACATTCAGGTAAGGGTGTGAGACCCTCCGATTGGATAGAGGACACACAAGGTACCACCTGAATCAGTGTGCTAAAGCCTCCATATCCACTAGAACAGGAGTATCAAACTCCATTTCATTGAAGGCCACATTAGCGTTATGGCTATTATTGGTTTTGGTAATGACTTTGAACTCTCCATATATTTTAAGTATAACAAGGCTAAATGTTTCTGATATACAGCTTGTAGTGTTAAAAGCAGCAAGGTCACTATATAGACTCATTAATATCTCACAGGTGGGATGTTAGTGAATTTTACAAAAGACTAAAGATTGAACGCAGATATCAGTCCAGTTGGTCCTTCAGAATAAACTCTATACATCGGGCTGGCTCATTGTCTTTTTCCATAAAGCTAGTCAAGCTTGCACTGAGTATTTATTCTTATACATACGGTGTGTCAAAATAAAGGTCTCGTGTTAATAAACACAGTTCTATCAAGAGACAAAAACACCGAAGGGCTTTTATTTTGAAATTAGAGCAGGAAGTCTTGAGTAAAATAACACTTAATGGATTGTTTTATCTGTGTCTGCTATTGTTGCTTGTTGTGTTGTTTTTGCTATTATTGTATTTTGCAGACACACTGGAGGCAGGTGGAAATGAGACATCCAGGATACAGACAGCCAGTTTAACCAGTGTACCTCAAAAGGGGTCAGATTGATTTCAACTGGAAAGAAGATGGCCCAGTGTTCAGCTGAAATGGAGGGATTGTCCATCCTACCACCAGGATCTGACGACGAGCAATGATGTTAATAAGGGGAGCCATCACTGAGACAACAAGTGTCTGCTGCACTCCCTGGTCAAGCTGAAGGTCCACTGCATCGGCTCCAACCAGGAGACTACGTGGTCATGAAAGACTTCAGAAGGAAAAGATGGAAACACAGACGCTGGCAAGGCCCGCTCCAGATCCTCCTCACCACGGACACAACAGTGAAGGTTGCAGAAAGAGCAACATGAATCTACACGTCCCACTGCAAAAGTACCAGCTCCAACTGACCCACCACCTGGAGATCCACAATATCAGGAGGAGGTAAAGCGCTCCCTGCTACATGTGACGTGCCAAGTCACCAACTGAACAGATGGTGAAAGTAAACGCTCTGTTCCAACGAAACCATGATGCCAGAACAGCGGACAAGAAACAAAGAAATCTAAAGACATCTGCACCAGCATACAGTCAACTTTTTCAACATTTTCATAAATATTCATGTGATTATAATGCCTTTATGATGATTCTAATGTCTGTTTATTCTGTGTTACAACCAGGTTCACTGCAAGCCCAGAATGGTGATCGTTCCCATGGAGACCACGGAGGTGTTTTTCCTCATCTGACACCGATGGGGTTTCTCCTCTGGGCTCTATGAGAGGGTCATTCAGGATTTTTCCTAGAAAAGGGTTTTTGCCTGAATTTGCGGTGTAACCATTGATAGGTGTGACCTCTGAGAAGAACTGAGATGCACTGGATCTGTTTGTTTTACAGCATGGACATTTGAGAATCATAAAGTTATAATGACTTGGTGAGGCGGCTGCCCGATGGCCTGTATAGGCCTGGGAACAGGTTCCCACTCTGAGTCTTTTTCTTTCATCCTGTTTTAGGATGATGGTTGTTATCTGTACTGATTAATATACAGTAATGTAATATCACTTGTGTAATTCTACATTCCCTGTTCTGTCTGTCTCAGCTTTGCTATAACCAGAGAGTTCTATTCTACAAGAACAAATATAACTTTTTTTTTTTTTTCCCTGTTACTGACATCTTAATGTTGTTAGATCTTAACAACTTGCGGAAGGTTCAATCTGATGTTTGATGCTTTCAGTAAACTTTGTATTTACTAAGGTGTTCCTATAGGAACAAAAGGAGGGAAATGTGATGGAAATTTAGCAGAATGTGTCAGAAGCTGTTATGTGTGAACTCATCATGATGATGTTGCTAGAAGTTATCTTGTTTAGTCTTCACAGAGAACAGTGTGTGTGCAGGATGCCTTTTCCTCACCGTCAGGCCTGATAAACATGTGGACTCTGCCTATATCAAAGCATACAGCATGTTCATTTCTCACTGTGACGGGTATTGTCTGTCAGCAGGAACTCACGTGCTGCATGTATGTATCAGACATGCATAAATACTGTTTTTCCTGACATTCTGTGTGGGCATTCAGTCACAACTCTCTGAGCTGTGTGTTTGAAATCTCATCTCTGTTCTGCAGACAGATAATAAAAGAGCAACTTTCTCTGGGCAACTGAATCAGTGAAGTTTATTCACCAGACTTTTGTGTACTTAAAGAACCCTGTGGAAATTAAAACAACCCTAATAAAATATTTCCACAACAATATCCTTTGCCAAGTTTGTGCTTTATTCATTCAACACAGCCAAAATGATTTGAAATTAAGAAATGAAATGGACAAAAATGGTCCCAGGAACTCTTAAGGGTTAAATAAGACAACAGGGTAAACCTCCATAAATAGATAAATAAATAAGTGCAGTGAAGCTGTGACTTATTTAAGAGACCAACTGCGGCTGGAACAAAGCTGCTCCTGTACCGCTTGGTTCGGCCTCTTGGGACCCTGAACCTCTGAGCGGATGGAAGGAGCTGGAACTCAGCAGACACAGGGTGAGAGTTATCAACTGTGATGGAGCTGGCAATCCTCTGTAGCTGCCTGGTGTACAGGGACTCCAGGCTCAGCTGAGGCTCACCAATGAGTCCACTGGACCATTTAACAATTTGGCTCAGTCTGTTTCTGTCCTTCAGAGTCAGACCTCCAAACCATGACACCAAGCAGAAAGATAGGACAGACTCAATAAAAGCATGATAGAACAGGATCATCATGGTTTTATCCACGTGAAAGAAGGACAGCTTCCTGAGGCAGTGGAGACGCTGGTGACCCCTCTTACAGACAGCTTCACAGTTCTCCTCAAGTTCTACTATTTACTTCACTTTTTCACAGTGACACTGAACCTATTACACTATGTACATATCATGCTGAACTGACTATTGAATGAAATCAATGATGTTACTTTGTCTGTGAATAATCCATTTTTCAACTACTTCTGTCAACTGTGCTCTACTGTACATGTGAAGTTGTTCATACTGGAGTATTGTTTTCTATGTTTATGGAAATGCTGAGTTGTTATTTTCATTGCTGTGATGGTAGGTATGTATACTGTGATTTATTTAGTTATGTACAGAAACACTTTGTTAATTATAGCTTTTAGTCAGGAACACATGATTTTAATAGCATGCTGTATTAGTATATGTAACAATTAACAGCAGGCCTCTGGTATCCAAAATATTAGCTGACATCCATACACTACTGGAGAAATGAATTCTCATGGATATATGCTGTGTACAGTACGAGATAAAGCCACTATTCAAAGACAACAAATTCCATGCATCAATACCAAATAATCTAATCTCTTTTAAAATCACAATCTAAACATGGAAACTGGAAATGTAATGTTGAGGGGGTTGGGGGATTAACATGATTGTAATAATAATAATAATAATATAAATAGTAAATGGGTATTATTGATAAAATAAGTAAGATAACGCATTTGACTTCCGTCTTCCATGTGCGCACAGCAGCTTATATGGTTACCATAGCAACGTGCACGAGCCTCACCGAACAACATTTTAGGGATTAATATTGACCAAAGACGATGTATTTTGCCTTTGCAACACGGATGGTAGTTCTGCTGTAGCATATTTGTTAGGAAGCTAGTCGGCATTTTATGCTGTAGTTCTGTTGAAAACCCTGTTCTGATTCTGACAACTAGCTAACCGGAAAAACTACATACTTAACGGTCAGCCCTATCATGTTGTATTATGCGCTGCAATAGGGAATTGTAGTTTTTATTTATAACCCCTTTTTCTCATTAGTGGAAGTACTTCATATGAAAGTGAAAGTGTAGTCAGGGGTTTTAGTGGATGGGGAACACTGCTGTTTGGTCAGAATTTTAAAAAGAACATGTTAAATAGCTGAAAATGTGTTTTTACCATATTTAGTGACGCCTGCTATAGGTGAACACACAAAACCATACCCCACATGATAAAGGAAATCAAGACCTTTCCAGAAATGTTACTGTCATGATTGTAGGTAATTCTGTTGTTGAGCTAGATGACTTAGAAAATGCAGAAAAGGCAGAGTTCAAAGGTCAATAGTTCAAAGCAGGACTGGCATAGAGCCCTTAGACTGACATCATACTATCCTCCTTGATAAGACCTTTCCGATGATGTATTTGGTTTACCTCTATGACAAAATTTAAAGCTTTACCTTTCTTGACCAACCCCTAGTGTCAGGTATAGATTTCAAGAGGCCATGAATGGTCACCTGCATAAAAATGATTAAAACCTGTTTTGGTTGACATAGTGGACAAATGTCTTAGTGACAATTTAGTTTTGGCTTATTATAAGTCACAAATGTCATTTCAGGCCACTTAGACCATGTTTTGTGTTGATAATCAGTAGTTCTTCACTTACCCCACCCTAACCCTGATCAGTTGCATTGTATCTGAAGAATCCAGTGTCTGGGTGATCCTCCATGAAAATGATGGTTGTTTATGAATTCTACTTTATATTACTTTGTATAAATGGGTTGATATTACTTCATATGAATGACTCTTGTACATACTCCCACTTACCTCAGTTATCATCACGGTGTCCGTTTCCACTGCTTCACTGTCAACATCCAGCTCTACATTCCACCAAAACCATCAGGACCTTCAATCCTCTGATGCCCACCTCCTCTCCCTTTCACACAGAACCAAGAACCGGACCTGGGGCTTTTACTGTTGCTGCCCCCACACTCTGCCCATAAACATTCACACCTGCTCAGACCTACCCAGAATCAAATCCCTGGAAAAAACTCACTTATTCAGAATTGCTTTTAATGTTTGATTGCTTTTATATAGATACTGTTATGATCTTTTCAAATATTGTGCTTTTATGTCACCTTTGATGTACAGTGTCTTTGAGTAACAGGTAACGTGACAGGCAATCTGTTCATAAAATGGATTATTATTAAAATATAATTGTCAGCCAAAACTAAATGAGGACTAACTGGGTCACACTCACCAGTTTCACATATTGATCATGTCAAAATAAATATCATGGGGATGATAAAATAAGACAATTTCATTTACATTTTTTATTAAAGAAAACACAATATACTGAAACACACACACACACACACACACACACACACACACAGGTCTTGCCACTGAGAAAACATAAGGGAATAGAGGTTAGTCAGTAGTAATATCCATATGAACAGTTTAGAAAGTTTATATTACGATATGTTAATGTTAACTCACATTAACTTCTATGCATTGATAAATAACCAAAGCTAGATTTGCTGTTATGTGAGGTACTTGTTTCTATTTTTCATTTGTTTTAATTAGGCAGACTACATGTCTGTTTTGCTCCTATTTTGTTGTAATTGTTTATTTTGTACTGTGGTACTTTGTTATTTTCCAGTATGGAGCTGAAAAAAATCTCAAAAGTTAGTGGAGAATTACAGTAAAACCAGTGTTGTTTTAGGCAGCCATTTTAGATTTAGTCTTAAGTCTTTTGGAATGAAAATGATTTTTAGTTTTGGTGACATTTTAGTCATTTTTATATGTGATAGATTTTGTCTAGTTTTACTCATTTTCAGCAAAAAAACAAAACAAAACAAAGGATTCGTCTTTTTAAAAAATAAAAAAATAAAAATCATTCAGATCAATGTATTAGAAACTGGACTTAAGGATGACAGGTTGTATCAATTGTTCCAGTTCATAAAACAACAGTTAACCTTAATGCTTCTGTATAATAACCAGGGCCCAGTTTTTCAAAAGGAATCCACTCAGATTTTGGACAACGGATTGGATCAAATCTTGAAAATGGCTTATTCAAAAGAAAAAACGGATTATGTAATCAGATTAGATCATGTAATCCAATCTGGGTTTTGATGTGGATCAAACCTTTGGTTTGGGTTTTTAAGAGTTTTTAGTGGGATTGGGATCACTTTGATCCAAAAAATCTGGATTAAACTGATCCCATCAGAAGGGTGGATTCAGCATGGATTTCAGGCCCAAAATGTGATGAAACTTTAAACGTTTATCAAATAATACTCTATTTGGATCATGCAGTATAGTTTACAAGATATCCTATTTATTAATAAGGTTTGAATTTGATTTGTTCATCCATCAGGCTACAGTGATTAGGTAGACTATAACGTATTCAGCCTTTCAGTATAGGCCTACAGCAAAGTAGAAAGAGTTTGGCCTCATAAAACAACATATATATATATATATATATATATATATATATATATATATATATATATATATATATATATATATATATATATATAGTGAGTGTCCACTGGAAAGGCCTTAGCTGGAAAACAAGAAGACAGCTTTTATTTGTTAACATTTTGAACTTCTTGAACTTTTAGAGAGTAATCTTATGATCCATCTTAGGAGCAGTTACCAGTTTAGTTTTCTTGAGGGAAAGTTTTCAAAATGGAGGGGGGCGCAAGAGAGTTTTGTAATCTCAAATCTCACCATTTATTGTTGCTAAAATGCATTTGTAAATTTGATAATACATACTGAACCTGAAGTGACCAACAGAAGCACAAAGATACACAGAACACAGAAATAAAACAGATGTAACTGTACATAACCAAAAGTAAATACACAAACCATAAGGTGGGGAGCCAGTCATAAAGGTGTTCTGTCCTCCCCTATGGCAGCCAAACAAAGACATTTTACTATTTATACTATGTTTACACAATATGCCTTTTGTATTTGGAATAATGACGAATTTATTGTAGAAAAAAAAAAAACATTACTCAGTTTTCAATTATTTATCTTTGTCATGTTTTTTCCTGTACTTCAAGGAAGATCAAAGTTGTGCTGTTCTAAAGTTGGTACCTTCTTGCTGTGAGACGACAGTCTAACCACTGCACCACCGTGCCGCCCTCAGCAAATATCAGTCAAATAAAAACACTTTAACAATGATGTTTTTCTGCTTTTGCAAACAAACTCCTGAAATGTAGTGTTGACATAGATATATTGAGTCATAAGCCCCTCTCACACTTGCACTGTGACTCAGTGATTCTGTGACTATATAATATTATTATAATATTTAACAGTTAACCCAGGTAAGAAGCATGTATAAACATTAATTTATATTTTCACAGTTTACCCTGGTGGTCCTTTAATTTTAAGTCAATGCAAAGTCGGGGTGTACCACACACATCAACAGCGCCAGGATCAACGCCCGTCAACATGTGTATCACAACTAGTGCAAGACAAAAGACAAATGCCAGAAGCTCTGCGTCATGAACAATATAGAAGTGGAAAATCTTTACTAACTGGAGGGACCCACGAGCATGGGTACAGGCCGGCGCTAAGATCATGGCACAAATTAAGGGGCAGCGAGACACTATTTTTCTGATCAAATAATGAACTAGCTGTACTGTAAATACAGAAGGAGGTCTCTGCTGCACCATAGCTGCCAGTAGTGCACTGTGATTTTACGGGGAAATCTGTTACAGTCATATATTCACATCAAACTGACTGTACATTTGGGATCAGTATTGTGTTGGTCCACTGTGGATCAGTGTTGGAGCCTGTTCAGACCAGTAGGGGCAGTAGTGCAGCGTTTGTAACTGTAAACACTGTTAAACAGCTTTTGACAAACTCACTCCAAAACACACACGTGATTACAGTGCAGTTGTGTTTATTTCCTGCACCTTATCAAACACATTCATTGATCTGATCAGTTCAGTCAAACAAGACAGGATAAAGTGTGCTTAGAATTAGCAGAACAAATACTCAACTTTTAAATCATGTATATCCTAGCATATTGTATTATCAGTAGTTTTCACCAGCCCAGAAAAAGCAGCCCTATTTAGTCCAGAAAGTCACCAGCAGGCTACAGTCCATTTAAGTAATAAATACTACAGTTACACAAATGTTGTTATTGACTTTACACAACTGGAGACAGTCACTGAGCTGTGGCATATGCTGGAATAATCTGATGTTTTCTGTTTGACATAGAAAATTGTGGGAGGAGAGCCCGCCCACCCCACCTCTCCCAGCCTCTAAGGAAGCACTGGAGAGCTCCAGCCTGACAGGAAAGAAGCTGGAGACTTGCGTGGCTTAGGGCATCTCAAGGAGGTAAACTCGAGTAACGCAAAAGGCTACCCACTGACCTCCAGGAGATGAACCCAAGTAGCCACAAAGGCTACCCACTGATCTCCGGCAAGCAGGTGTCGGAGCTCCCCGGTACTCCTCAGTGCAATGAGGACCAGGAGCGACTAACCTCTGCAAACTGCCTCCTTTCATAACCTCGGTTCAGGAGGATTGTGACGTCACTAGTGACATCAACGTGCACAAGCCCCGCCCATTCGCATCGTTCCTCATGCGCCTGATTGAACAGCAGGGATTGGTCTGATGGAAAAGGTGCCGCACCAATCAGAGGAGAGGACTGCTGGAGAGGGCGTGGCCAGGAGTCCCTAGTGGCCACCAATCAGGGCAGAGGGAGGTGAGGGAGCATACAGGGCCAGAGACAGTGCAGGCAGCTTGGCAGAGAGAGGAGAGATTGTGTGAAACACAATATAAACTTTTCACATCTATCAAACTCCGTGTATACACAGGTTCACCAATTCCCTCCATAAATCACACGTGAGTGGAGAAAAGGTGGACATGGCGTGCCTCAAATCCCTCCCTCTAAACGCCCAAACACAACCACATATGATCCAATGCAAATTAGCACGTGAATATAAAGTAGCCCACGTGCTCTCTGGGATCAGTGGAGTGACATCAGCGGACGCAGAGATCAATATGCTTGTTTGCGAGAAAAAAAGCCCTCTTAGGCAGGTCTTTGCTCCAAGTCTGCATGATTACTGCTACAGTTCCCTCAGCATAAAGTAATATACTTCATTTTTATCACCTATGCTTGAGTATAAGTATAGCAAGTATACTACGGACCATGGACCATGATCTTGTAGTGTACTAGGAAGTATGCCAATTTAATACTAATTCAGACTAACTTGTAACATTTTAAATACATAAAAGTATGCTTTAAATATACTTTGTGATGTTATTTTAAACTCCCCAAAGCACACTTTGAAGATGTACTGCAAGCAAACCCTTCTATATTATCTGTGTGTGTTTTTTTACATGTATAGGAACAGTAAGTAAGAGATCATCCAGCAGCCCATCCTGCTCCATTACGCACAGGTGGACTCTGAGCCATATTTATATAGCTGCAGCACACAGATGTGTTGTTGATCAAATAAATTATTATCATTTGGTTTGATGGTGTGCTGTGTTTAGTGAGCGAGGATCATTACAGTTTGAAGCAGCAAAGACCAAATGTGGAAAATGAATCCAGTTTAAATTAATACGGTCAAGTTTCGTGGTGGACACACAACTTTCCTGACCCTTTTTATTTCTGTTTTAAGGTTCATTAAACTTTATTTTATCATATTTATTGATTGATATTTAACAAAAAAATACAGCAATTGATTTATAGTTTTCTTTTTTTATCCTAGACGCACTGAACTGAGTGAAGCGTCATTTTCATGTAGAGAGCCAACTTTCAGCCCAGAAATAAAACCATCCCTTGTGTACATAAATATGTGTAGATGTCTGTACGGCATGGCGTTGTGAGGCAGATATTTTTAAATGTATTTGCTTTAATAATTATTGTATTCATATTGCCAGTGACTCGAAAGAAGGTCGGGTTAGGTCGGGTCTTTTCGGTCGTTACCACGACAACGGTGCCACGTTCACTCGCTTTTTACCCACAATCCTCTGTGTTTATTCATTCCATCTGACACTCGACAAGCGTAAGTATGTCCAGCAAACTACTGACTGTTAATATGTAATAAGATAAAGATAATTATCCATCATGTCTTTCATTTGGGTCCAGTCTCGATAGCATTTCATCCCTGGACATTCCACTGCGTTAAGTGTGTGTCATATTCACTGTGACAAAGGACTGACCTGTGCCAGAGTGCACTTTCATTAATAATCAGAGAGCGCCTCCTCTCCTGTGCAGGCATGTGAAGGACGCCTGTCACTTTAATATTCTAGACAGTTTTGGGGAGAGGTCGTGATTTTCACTGCTGAAGCAGCATGTTGTTTGGTTGTGAATTAGCACTTAAGTTCTGATAGTTTACTTCTTGTGTAAATCAGAAATGTAAGTACACCTCCTTATTCGTTGTTTAGAGGTTTTATCTGCTGTCTTTGTATTGTATACATTCATGCTTATGCTGTTGATATATGTCTAAATTGATGTTTGTAATCATTATTTGGTAGCTTATGGGGGGAAACAGTGCCATTCTGACTTATTGTTTCCTTTTTGTCATTTCTGTTTCCCTTTCAGAACCACACACACACACACACAGTATCTTAAGAATGCCAGTTTGTAATTATTGATTTATCATTTATAATAAATCCTCAAGAACCCCTTCAACATCTTCTTCAGTTGTGCATTCTTACCGATGTCCCACAGTGGCCACAACTTCTGAGAAGAACTCAAATAATCATTCATCATAACAAATTGGAGGCCCCAGCGAGGATTGTGTGGTCATTGTGGATTTATTGAAGATGTTCCCAGACCAGAGAAGGAGCCCGTTGCCTGCAGATGCACGCCTCGGGCCGTGCAGCACGGCAGCCAGCCTGGATGGAGGGACTATACCGCCTCCCTTCCAGCCCTGCAGCGATCCAACTACCTCCCTCGTGATACCAGGGCAACAGCGCTATCACAGCATGGAGGGAGCTTCAGAGAGATATGCCAGGATGACGCCTCTCACACTTCCAGCTCTGGATGAAGAGCGTGGTGCAGCAGGTATCAGGAATTCAGCACTCTGTCTACTCACCTGAACCAGCTGCTCCACTTTACCAGAGCACACCTGCTGTGCCACGAAGCCAGCCCACCACTGAAGCTGCTCCTGATGTCATGGCTTTTCTGCATAGAATCGTGGAAGATAACCAGAGAATGCAGCAACAGATGTTGGACTTGCACAGGCGACTCACGCTAGCGCTGCACTGCCACACTTACCGCCTCATCCGGCCATCTGCCCCTCCTCCTTCTCTTCAGATGTGTGCCTCACATCCACCACTGCATTCTATTAAGCAGGGAAATGATTGGTCCCAGTTCTTTGGACCACCACCACCACCACCTGCTCAACCCAGTGCATACATGTTGCCTCCAGGAGATGACGGTGACTGGCCACTGCCTCCACCTCCACCTCCCGTAGCAGAGGAACCGGAGCTGCCATCCCCTCCGGTAAAGGAGTTAATGGAGGAGCTTACAGTGCGCCTGAGGGAATGGCACCCAGTTCAGCCGCGCCCAGTGCTACCTCAACCTCCACCGCCAGTACCCAGGGTACCAACACCAGAGTATTGTCTACCCTACACGCCATCAGAGTCAGAGTTTGGTGAGCCAATATCTGCCCCCAGAGGGAGAGTGTGTACCATGTGGGCCCAAGGCTTAAAATCCCTCCATTCACCAAAGGAGATCCAAGGGAGTTCTCGAGGCTGAAAGATGCACTGGAGAATCTACTGCCGGGGATGCAACGGAACGCTTTAAGTTCCAGATACTGGTAGATCATCTAAAGTATGAAGATGCTCTGCTCATCGCCGACTCATACACCAATTCCCCACAGCCCTACACCGATACCATGGCCAGCCTTACAGAGCACTCACGGTCAGCCACACCAACTAGCACTCAGGCACATTGCGGACCTGATGGATGCCCAGAGCGTTGCACATGGCGACACCAAAGGCTTCAAGAGGTTCGCACTCCAAGTAAGATCACTGGTGGGCCTGTTGAATCAGCTTGGGCAGAGTGGACAGACCGAGCTCTGTTGTGGCTCACATGTATCCCGGCTCTTGTCTGAGTTGCCTCACCACATGGGCAGAGTTCAAGAGGTTCCTGTACCCGCAGCGCATCACCATACCTACCCTCTTGCACTTCCGACTGGCCCAATTTACGAGTTGAAGATGCAGCAGTCTATGTGTGAGCCTCGGGACCATGATGAGAAGAGCAAGGCAAATTCCAGAACTGACCGTCGCCAAGACAGCAAGGGTGCCAAAGTCACTAGCATCTTGTACACTACGGATCAACCTGAGAAGGCCCCAGTAGCAGCCACGCTACCCTCCAATGCCAAGCAGGCAGAGAAAACTGCATATTGCCCTATTGCAACAACAGCCAGCACTTCCTTGACCAATGTGCTAACTTCAAGCAGCTCACAGTGGAGCAAAAGACGGCGTGGGTCAAGACCAACAAAGATGCTGGCGTTGCGGCAGACTGCACCAGGCCAGCTCAGTGTCGCCTGAAGATGCTGTGCTTAAAAGTGCAAAGGCAAACATCTGCACGCATTGCATGACGTGAATGCCAAGCCTGCCCTGCATGATGGGAATGTGAAGCCTGCAACTGAGACGGAGAACCTCAGCCTGCTTTGTTAGCACACCCAGCATCAATGACGCCTTGTACTTGGACAGGCGATCAGGCTGCAATCAGGTGCTGCTGGAAAGTGAGTAGAGTGTTGCTGCGGAATGGCCTCACGCTCTGGAGACATATGCCATTCTAGATGATGGTTCAGAGAGGACCATTCTACTCCCAGCCGCTGCCCACAGCCTTAAGCACAGGTGAGCCCGAGGACCTGACTCTGCACAGTCCGCCAAGATCTTAGAGTGCTACATGGCACTACTGTGTCGTTTCTCCATATCGCCAGTGGACCAGCCAAAGAAGTCCTTTAAGATACAGCGGGCCTTTAAGCTGAGCAGTTGAGCCTGGCCGACCACTCGTCACCCGGTGAAGGCTCTTCAAAGAAAAGCACAAGCACTTGAGAGGTATCCCGCTCAAGGCTCTAGATGGTGTGCGCCTCTCTGCTCTTGATTGTCCGACCACCCTCACCTCGTCACACCAGTGGAAACCAGTGCGCCTGGGACCCCCTGGGGACTCCAGCAGCAGTGAAGACGAGGTTAGGCTGGACACTACAAGGGCAAGTTCTGCAGAGGAAGCCACAGCCCACGGAACAGAGCTGTGCATGCACCTGTCAACCTTCTCCCCCCACTGCTGAGCTCCTGCAGAGTGTTGAGAGACTGTGGCAGTTGGACGTTCTCCCTACAGGAGTGAGAAGCTGGTCACCCGCTCCAAGCAGGATCAGGACGCTGTCCACCTGTTGGAAGAGAAGACCACACGCATCGATGTAGATGGTATCCAACGATACGCTACTCCACTTCTACAGTGAGTGAAGAATATGCCACAGTTGCATGCCCCCAAAGAGGCTGTACTGGCTAACCTCCGCAGCACAGAGAGACGCCTCTCGAAGAGACACAGAGCTGTGCTACAGCTTACTGTGCAGAGATCGACAAGCTGGAGAAGGCCGAAGCTATGCAGTCAAGGTGCCAGAAGAGGAGCTTAAGAGCACAGCAGAATCGTGGTACATCCCACACCATATGGTGTCCCACAACGGCAAGAACAGGACTGTCTTTAACTGTTCATTTGTGTACAAGGGAGACAACCTAAACGAGCTGCTGCTGCCAGGGCCCACTCTCAGCTCCAGCCTGATCGGTGTCCTACTGCGCGCTCAGGGAACATTGCCGTTGCAGTAAGCAGCGATATCAAGGGCATGTTTAATCAGGTGAGGCTACTCCCTGAAGACAAGCCCTTACTCCGCTTTCTGTGGCGCAAATCTGGAGACAGAGAAACCACCGAACACCTCGCCTGGCAAGTCTTGCCATTTGGCACGACATGTAGCCCCTGCTGTGCTACCTTGCGCTGCAGAAGCACGCCTTTGATCACAGCCAGCCAGACGAGGATGTTCAAGGTGGCCATAGAGAGGGCTGCTCTATGTCGAGCATAACTGCCTCCAGAGTATCACCTCTGTGGACGGCTCGGACGGTTCGCGGGACAAGATCACCTCACTGCTGGCATCTGGAGGGTTCGAGCTGCATCAATGGGCAAGTAACATCCCTGACTCGATCAGCCACCTGCCTGAAGGAAGCCAGGTCAGAGAGCAGCGAGCTATGTCTCAATGAGTCCAGTGCTGACCCGCAGGAGCTAGCTCTAGGGCTCCGTTGGCTCTGCAACTCTGGACACCTTGAGGTATAAGTACCAGATGCCAGACCATCCTATACCCACCATGAGGAACATTTACAGAGTCCTGGCCCGCTTGTATGACCCTTGAGATTCATTGTCCCTGTCACGACACGAGCCAAAGTCCTAGTGCAGCACTTGTGGGACGTTAAGGGAGTGGGACTCGATCCTCGCTTCCTGAGGATGTGCTGCAACCTTGGTTGGAATGGGAAGAGGAGCTGCAGCATCTCTCAGAGATCTCCTTACCCGCTGCTACGTGAGCCGTGAGCTGGACATCTCAAGCTGCCGGAGAGACCTGCATGTCTTTGCAGATGCGTCCTAAAAAGGCCTATGGCTCTGTAGCCTACCTGAGAACGAAGAGTCCTGATGGCCGGGTGGAGGTGTCCTTCTTGTCTGCAAGATCGCGAGTGGCCCCAAAGAAGCAACTGTCGATGCCTAGGTTTCGGAGTTGTGCACCGCATTGACAGCGGCTCAGTTGGTTTCACTCCTGCAAAGAGAGCTCACACTGCCCATCAGTGAAGTCGTAAGGTGGACTGATTCCACCACAGTCCTTACCTGGCTATGTTCTAACTCCTGCCGCTATAAGGTGTTTGTCGGGACACGAGTAGCCGAGATCCAGGATCTGACTGATGTTCATGCATGGAGGTACGTGGATTCGCCAACAACTCCAGCTGATGACGCCACGCGAGGCAAGACCCTGTTAGAGTTGAGCCGCGACAGCAGGTGGTACAGAGGTCCAAGCTTCCTGCAGCACTCACCGGACTTCTGGTCTACGACGCCTGCCACAGCAGAGCCGGAGGGACACTGCTGAGTTGCGGAAATCTACAGTCTGCTGCCTCAATACGACTACTCAAAGCTCATCACCTCCGACTGCTCACCAGCTCTTCTCCCTCAAAGACATGGTCGAGCGGTTGTGCGATCCCGCCGACGGGCGCCGCTGACAAGGACAGTGTCTCGGCTGAGGACTACAGGGATGCGGAACGAGAAGTCCTGAGACAAGCCCAGCAGGAGAGCTTCCCGGAAGAGTTGGACCTGTTACGTGCCGTGGCAAGCCAGTGTCAGCGACCAGTCGGCTGCGTGCTCTAGCTGCCAGAGTACGATGACACCGTGTGTCTCATCCGGTGTCGGAGGGAGGTCTTAGCGAGCAGCGACCAACTGGACCTGGATGCAATCCACCCAGTGGTCCTCGACCCCCAACATGAAGTCACCCGCTCATCATTCACGACATCGACAATCGCCTGCATCATCCAGGGGCAGAGCGCTCTGTTTGCAGAGTTGCGTCACGCAAATACTGGATTCTGCAAGGTCGCTGAAGCTGTCAAGCCGCCATCAGCATGCCTGCGCGAAGATTGCCAAGGTGAGAGCTATGCCCTCTGTGCCCAAAATCGCGGACCTCCCACCAGCAAGGCTGCGGCTGATGAAACCCCATTCTTCTCGACGGGAATGGACTGCTTTGGCCCATTTACAGTGAAAGTGGGCCGGCGCCATGAAAAGAGGTGGGTATCCTGTTTAAATGCCTCACAACCTGGGCAGTGCACCTGGACATCCTGTCCAGCCTCGACACAGACTCCTTCCTTATGGCCCTCCGCAGGTTAATTGCCGCACGGAGAGGCAAGCCTGCAGAGCTCCTATCTGATCAGGGGACTAATTTCCGTGGTGGTGATCGAGAGCTGCAAGAGGCCTTCAAAGCCACGCATGCCACCCTTCAACATCACCTGGTTAAGTACCAAATCCAGTTCGGTAGCACTCCAGCAGACGCTGCTGCTGCCAGGGCCCACTCTCAGCTCCAGCCTGATCGGTGTCCTACTAGCTTCAGTAGGACACGCATGCCACCCTTCAACATCACCTGGTTAAGTACCAAATCCAGTTCCGTTCAATACTCCCAGCGCCCCATTTTGGAGGCGCTTTGGGAGCAAGAAGTGAGATCTGTCAAAGCCGCACTGTACGCCACTATTCAGACTCAGCCTGTCCCTGAAGAAGTCCTTAGGACAGTGCTGATCGAAGATGGAGGGATGTTGAATTCAAAGCCTCTAGGCTATGTCTCCACAGACGAGCCGATGTGGACCCCCGTGACACCCAATCTGCTCCTCATGGGGCGGCTGATCCTCACTTCCTCAAGCCGTCTACACAGAGTCTGATCTGCTGAGCCGCCGTCGCTGGAAGCATGCTCAGGTGTTAGCAGATCAATTCTGGTCCCACTTCATCCAGTGTTACCTCCCGTCACTGCAGACCAGGTCCAAGTGGCACAAGGACCCATCACAGCTGCAGCCGGGAACGGTTGTGATGGTGGTGGACCCCCAACTGCCGAGGGCCCTGTGGCCTGTTGGTCGTGTCGCCAGCGTCATCCCAGGGACAGACGGACGAGTCCGCACTGCCGTCATCCAGGTGAAGGAGAAGACCTACACCAGGCTCTGCGGGCACGCCTCACGCCTCTCCCTGACCTTCCTGACATGGACACTGTCAGCCCTCCATAAGTGACAAATTTGATGGGACAAATTTGGGGGCGGCTGTGACAAAGGACTGACCTGTGCCAGAGTGCACTTTCATTAATAATCAGAGAGCGCCTCCTCCTGTGCAGGCATGTGAAGGACGCCTGTCACTTTAATATTCTAGACAGTTTTGGGGAGAGGTCGCATTTTCACTGCTGAAGCAGCATGTTGTTTGGTTGTGAATTAGCACTTAAGTTCTGATAGTTTACTTCTTGTGTGTATCCAGAAATGTAGAAGTACACACCTCCTTATTCGTTGTTTAGGAGGTTGTAGCTTTGTGTATTATTAGGCAGGATTTATGTTAAAACATTAAGCTTCTTATTATTCACAGAGTGTAATTTACTACCTTGAGAAATTTAGGCGCGAGAGTTACCCAAGTAGGTTACAGGGGTTAATGTTTTATCTGCTGTCTTTGTATTGTGTACATTCATGCTTATGCTGTTGATATATGTCTAAATTGATGTTTTGTAATCATTATTTGGTAGCTTATGGAAACAGTGCCAAGTTCTGACTTATTGTTTCCTTTTGTCATTTCTCTGTTTCCCTTTCCAGAACCCACACACACACACACACACACACAGTAATCTTAAGAATGCCAGTTTGTAATTATTGATTTATCATTTTATAATAAATCCTCAAGAACCCCTTCAACATCTTCTTCAGTTGTGCATTCTTACCGATGCCCCACAGTGGCCACAACTACAAAGAAGAACTCAAATAATCATTCATCATAACATATCTACTTTTATTCAGATACCGTTCAATTAGCTACATTGAGCTTGAAGGCTTCAAGTCTAGCGCTTTGCCCGGTAATTTTACATACCTCCTGCATACAGACAGCTAGCAAAATCATTTCACACTCATGTACGGTCCTGAGAGCAGTAAGGACTGAAAGTCACAACCAAAGTTATTATATAGTGTAACTACGGCACATAGAAATACATTGCATGGTGCTGAATAATTTAGCTTCAGCTAGCTGGAACAGTCAATGAGCCCAAAGCGACGAATTCCATAACTAATCATCAAGACAAATAACATCTTCATAAATTCTTCTTCCTTATTTTAGACTTTTTAACAATCAAGAAATCAGACTTTTTTCACCTCATTATTCTAATGTTGTTTGTTGTGTTTGTGGTGGTTGTTGTTGTTGTTGTTTTTGTCATTGTCGTGCTGCTTGTTTTTGCATTACAGCTTTATTGCATCACTCATACCACTGCGCACACACACACACACACACACACACACATATATATTCACACTCTCATATAAAACCAACGGCTCTTTTAGAAACCCACTCCATCTTTTTTCTCTCTTGTTTGTCTATAGATCTGTCTCTCACTCCCCTCACTCCACAACCCCACACACCTCACCTCTCTCCCTTCAGTTTGTGTACAGTTGTTGTGTGTATTGTTTGTATTTTGTGTATTGTTGTTGTGTATTGTTTGTACTCATTGTCACTGTATTGTATGTTTTTGTCATGTCTCAAGACTCTAACTTAAGGGTCTTTTTGAGGATCCCCCATGAGGCCAGGATGCTCATATGAAGGCACACCTTACAATTATTGGGGTTCTTCTCCAGTGAGTCCAGGGTGAGACGCTTCAAGACAAGCAAGTACAAATATAAAATAAGGAAGTCTCAAATATAATAATAATACACACTAATTATTATTATTATTATGTATGTGCTGTTTGATAATTTTATGTAAAAGATCAGCCTGTCTTGCTGAGTAATGCCTCTTTTTTAAGAACTGCTGCTGTCGTATTTGATCTTCATCTCTCTAAATACAACATAGGCTGCCATGGCCTCAGAAATACCTGCCTTGCCACCAAAAAAAAAAGAGGACAACCAGGAAGAGGGTCCTCACCAGCCCACGGTCTCAAGTACAGACAGAGAAGAAATGTTGGCATCCACAATGTCCAAGATCAGGTTTGTCCTCTACTATATGAAGATTATATTAAGCATAAAGATGACATATAGAATAGTTACATATAATAGATACAAGATAAAGAGTGCAGCAAACATGTCTCTGCAGCATCCCAAACCAGAGAGAAAGGAATACTCAACCAGAATAAGAAGGCCCTCAGATAGAATATCAAGAGAGTGGCAAAGTCTTGGTGAGCATAATGAGTGTTCTTAAACAGCAATTGATTATTTTTATGACATTTATTTCTAATTTCCTCATTGGTGTGATTCAGTGGGACTTCTTATTGTTGTTTTGTTAGAGAACTCACTAATTTGGACTAATGTTAAAATATTTGGATGCAGGTAAATAAGTTGATAGAATGATGTCATTTATCTTTCTTTAGAATTTGTCTTTGTCAGAAAGTTATTCAAGCATGCCTGGGATATTATCCATTATACCATAGTGAGTTTTAGGACTTGCTTAACTTGGCTGATGCCCTTTTTAGAAACACGTCTCCAGCACTTCAGGGACACCCTGACATGCCCATCCAGTTTGTCCTGGAGGCAACAGGCAATAACCCTTTTCCTGCTTGGGCTCAAAGGCAGCGCCTCTCGGATGACAGAGATGAAACTCTGTTGTTGGCCTGTGCTGTTTTTGATTGCAAAACTTTGTGCAGCTGAGAGAATAATCGCAACCAATCTCCTGTGTGCCACTGGACATGGAGTTTCTCTATGCTACCCAGACATGGAGGCCTTCAGAGCACAGGAACATCTTTGTCATGACAGGAGAAGGTTCTCTTCCACTTGGTTTTCTGGAACCCTATTCCCTGTTTGGCAATAGCTGTGTTGATGAGATGATAATGGCTCAGCAATACAGTTTGCCCATTGTTCGTTGAACAAAGTCTCAATGTTAAGATTATTATTGGCCCCTGGCTATCTGTGCTAACATCCTACTGTAGTGTCATATTACTCAGACAGTGTGTACACATCACATTGTAACTTTATTCTCAAACCCCTTAAGGGTAGCTCTGGGAGGGAAGATGTTCATAGCTGATAGCTGATTGGTAAAAGTATGACTGGTTTTGACCAGCATATCTTGGGAATGATAACTAAATCTCCCACATTGTGGACACACACAATGACAGTTGAAATACTGTTGTGGTTGGCTTTTTAATGTGTTTGAGGCACTATTTTGAAGATGAGATAGCATGTTTGAAAATGCATTGGAGAAAGAACTACAAATGTAAACCCTTTCTAACTTCATTCTGTATTTTAGTATAAACAACTTCCTGTTCCTTCACCAGGACCAATCTGCAAACATAATCTGCTCAGGCAAACACTACTGTAATTTGGTTAGTAAGAAAAACTTCCTATGTTCCTAAATAAATGTACTTGTTCACAGGCCGATGTGGCGTGTGTACTTGCAGTCGAAGAAATCCTTTCCATCCCTGCTCTGCTGAATGGACTCCTGAGGAGTGAAAGACCTGCTTTTTGTATCGTACTGGCCATCTAGTACCAGCTGCCAAACCCTCTAAGCAAGTTTGATGTCTTCACCTCTTTTGAGCACATGAAGGTGACAGCACCAGCCATGTGCAGACAGGCCTTATTGAAAATGTTGGAGCACAGATCTTTAAAGCTGGAAGGGTAATCTGTCTTAATCACATTAGAAACATGCTATTCACATATTACTTTATTGCCTTGATATTAATGTTGGGCATCACTTTAAAACAAATCATAATCTAATTGTTTGCAGGACGGTAGTATCTCCAGCTGACACATTCCAGCCGAATTTTCTTTGAATTTTCTCGCTTTGTCACTTCAAAGAAGAGGAAATGTGTATCACGCCCAACAGTTTGTCTGTCCAGCCTGTCTCTCAGACATGCTGCTCTGTTTGCTGTGATGGAAACCAAAACATTTCAGGTTTTCCAAGTCAAAAGGGTAAGTACTAGTATCAGAGGTTATTAGTTTTAGGATTGTTTGGAATAATACCCCCATAGGTACTGCTTTTGAGAATAATTTGACATTTTAACAAATAATTATAATGTACTTTGTCGTCAAAAGTCGTTACTATATATGGACAGGACTGAGGAGCCACCCATATTTGAGGGCTTGTTCCTGGCCAAAGACAAAGGAGGTATCCACGCTTTGTTGACCTTGTCTGAGAGCAACGTACCAACTGTAAGTGTTTTATGAATTATATATTTTTATTGTGTTGTAGTTTTTTGGATGTGTTTTGTTGATGTGTAATAATGTAATGTGTAATCTGACTTTTGTAGGGAAATGACCACGCTGTCTGTGGTCTCCTGCCAAATTTACAGCTAAGCAGAGCCATGTCAAAAAAAGTCTGGTGCTCAGATAGATGAGGAGGGCATTCAAAGTTGCCCCGTTGCAGGTTTGTATTTGTGTTGTGTGTGGACCCTACCTGCATAGTTCTTGAGGCTGGTGTCACAATTCACTGTTGTCATCACAGTCCAAGTTCTATTCACGCAGTAATAATTGGAAAATGTACTTATGCTTGGATGCAGAGTTATTATATTTATCACTCTGTTGCAGAAAGTGTTTTTTGGTTTTACAGACATCCAGCTGACAGAGTTTTGCTCTTGATCAGAAGTTCATTATCAACCACTATTTTTTCTTCTGATTACTCAGACATAGTTTCTCTGTGGTTCTTGTGGAGACTGGAACTAACTATCGTAGGGAGAAATATTTGCCGATCCAATGTATCTCCAGAGAGAGATCTCAAATACGGCAAATGTTTCTTTCTTCTGTATGGATGTGACATGCAGCTAATCCGCATTGCTGTTTTTACATTGCTGTTTCTGCTTTTTAGATCCTGGCCCGACCTGAACAAGGTAGCCGAGCAGTTACCAGAGCTTTTGCAGTTGACAGACATGAGACCATTACTGAGTGTCATGCATGCTAAAGCCCATACACACAAAAATGTCGCAGGAATTACGTATGCAATCACTCAAATTGTAATGTAGACTTAGCAGCTACAGGGAAATAATACTCAGACTAGCCAACAGAATATGCTGTGTTATAACCTTCACCAAGTGTTTTAAGTTACTCTTGTGAATTTGTGGAAATGTTGTGCTTTTGCTTTAATGACATATTTGAAAAAGGCTATTTTCAAAATCTAGTGCCAAAGGACATGCTCTCTTTAAAAGCTGTGCATGTCATGCATTATTGGATTATAGGGGGTGTCATTTTCGGTATGAAAGTTTAACTCATGGTTACTGTGACCAAAATGATCACGGTTTTGGGTATCATTATTGCGGGGTATTATTTAAAAAGTGTGTTGAATATGTTCAGAAAGCATTCTACACAGTCCCTACACAAACTGAAATAGTTTAAAAAATGAAAGCCTTATCAAAAGTAACAACTTTTTTATTTTTCTTAAACTTTTTATTTTTGAATTTAAACAGCGGTAATTCTATGCACTCAACATTTTCATCAGGGTTTACCGATGCACTACACCGGGTAAGCATGACATCTCTATTGGATGATGTTCTATCAAAAAACATGAGTGCAAACCATGGGGCTTTGTAACTCTCTCTTACATTGTGCTGCAGGTGAGATGGGGTGGGAGAAGTCAGGATGGAGCAGGGAAACACAGTTGGAGAGGAAGTGGAGCAAGTATGTAATTATTGTAAAATGATTATCTAATCAAAATTATCAAAATTCATTCAAATTCAAATCAAAACACTACGGAAATGGTTATTTGTTATGTAATTGACCAGGCCTGGTGTGAGGAATGGGCAATAAATCCTATCCTTTATATCATCCTTTATTGCTCGAAATGACAGGTGGGCTGGTCATATTTTTAGCTATGTTAAATGCATGTTGCTGAAAGGGACCACACATGTCAAGTGCAGGGTTTTTCATAAACTTCATGCTGTGTATATAGCCTGAACATAAATGGGAATATTTTCTTTGTCGAGTTAGAACAGTTTTCTCTGTATCCCGGGCAGCTCTCATTACCAAATACATGACAAAGGCAGGTTGGTACCCACAGTCATACCTCACACTGTGATAAGGCAGCCCTCAACAGTGTGTAAACATTTCTCTATGAACGATACAGCTGTATCAGATTTCAAACACTGTAATGGGGAAAGTGACAGGCAATTATCAACAGACTAAATTTGGTGACATTTATTAACATTCCCTACTCTGGGAGGTTGTGATGATGGTATTAGAAGATGGATTCCCCTGGGTTGCCCCTGTGCTCCCATTTTGGTTGGCGGGGTGTGAAGCTGCAGTGGTGGAATGCGGTGGCTTGTCCCAGGTTTCTCTGGTATAGTGATTTCCACCCCCGTCTCCTGGAATGCTTTTCCTTTCCACTAAGGATTGCCCCCGCCTTCTGTTTGGCAGAGTGTTACCAGGCCGATGGGGTCAGAAAGCCCAGCCACCTGGCTTAAAAGCTCCCTTCTCGGTCAGTGGGTCAGGGAGTTCCTAGTCACACCTCATCCTTTGAAGGAGAAGATCTTTGCTCACTCCTCACCTTTTTCTTTCTTCCCTCTTAGAAAAAGTTGATGGATGTTAACATGTAGAGTTTATCTTCTCCACATTAGAACCAACACCCAGAGCTTTGTTATCTTCTGGTCTTCATCTGATTTGGAAGAATTAGATTGGCTGGAAACTTTTGTCACATCCTCCTCTCCTTCCTGGACAGCATCACCCTTTGCCTCCCACTGTTCTTTGACCTGCATCGATGGTTTCACCCAGGAAGTCTCTAGCCTCTGTGATTTCCCCCACACCTGGGTGCAATTTCATCCAGTTTCTCCAGGCTGTTAGTAGGGAGATAAGGCATGTCAACAACATAGCTATCCTCTTCAAGGACTCCCATTCCTCTGTCCGAAGGGCAAAGATGTGCCGGAAGCTTTACATGTTAGTTAGTCTCTCATAGCTAGTTGTGCTATACATCCAGCTGGTCTGTCTCCCATATTAAACACGGGTGATGGCATACTCTCTATTCCTCCTCAGGCTTAGTCCCCTCCAAAGGAATCGTGCAGGTGCATTTCACATTCCTCTAACCACACTGAATTGTACATCTTCTTGATGTCCTCCAAGGTGAGCAGTATGTACCTCTTCTTGAAACCTCAATAATCACAGCTCTGATTGGATTGAACACATCAGGTTCCTTCAGCAGAAGATCATTCATACTTATCCCTTTGAATTTTTGACTGCTATTTCAAACCAATCGCATTTGGGGTCGTGGAGAGAATTGTGTGGGCCTTGTGCCACCAGGTGGATCACGCATCACACTGGTCCTTTCGATTTCTCCTAATTCCATCTGAAAGCTCAATTGGCAGCACTGGCCAAACCATTTCAACTATTCATGGATCTGTGTTGTGTTTATGGCTCTTCACTCTGGTTGTCTCTGCAGCTGTCTTTCTGTCCTTAAGAATGTGGCCTCTACTGCAGCTTTTGTTGTTAGGAAGTGAGGGGTCTCCTATCCATGGGTATTTAGCAGATCCCAGTGGGGGAGACTCTGTGTGCCCATCCATAAGCACAGCATAGGTGAGTCCTCCCTCTTATGATCTCTGTTCCTTTTTCCTCTAAGCCAGAGTCATAGATCTTTTTCCTCCTGGCTGGCAGTTGTCGCAGCTTGGCTATCCTCCAAACTTTTGGCCCACATGCGGCTCCAATGCTCTCCCACCACCACCAGTCAAAGAAACTCAAGGTAGCTGTAGTTGTGAACTTTGGGGCTTAGTCTGTCTTTATACTCTTCAAAATGCAAGCTTAGCCTCTGGACCTCTGAGAAACTTCTGTGTACTTTAAGTGAGTAGCCGCCCTCATGGAACGAGCAAAGTGGATTTTTGACCTAAGGTTGCGACACTCAACATTCCTCAAACAGAGTCAGGTGTGCTCCGCTTCACTGTCCTTCCCAAAGGGCTTTCCCACTGTAAGATTTCGAGGTCACTCAATAACTTCCATCTCCTTTGTGGTGCAAGTTCTCTCTCTGTGGCTGATGAGAAGTTCCAACATCTTTGGTCTCTTCAACTCCTCCAGCTTAACTCCTCAGGGAAGAATTTCCTCAGTCTCTCAGGATCAACAGCTCTGAGTGCTTTGGGCAATCTCTATCCAGCCCATAGCAGACAAGTTGTCTGAGGTGTCTTGATCCTAACTCATGAGGAGGCATCTCTTGTTTTCACTTTCATGGCTATCCCGCTCTACACCATGTGTAGGATTAAGGTCACTTTCTTGCAACCGTACTTCAGCCTTTCAGCAGTTTTGTGGGTTGGTGAAGTCAATGAAGCAAGATCAACCAGAGTCCCAATCTTTCTGAGATCTGGCCTATGGTGACTCTCCATCACCGCTCAGGATGACAGGGAGTTCTGGCTGGTGATAAACTATTCCTTCGGCCAGAAGCTCCAAGTCTCACTGGTGTTAATCCTGCCCTGGGTGCCGTTGGTAAAGACTTTTTCTGCACCTTCTGCCATCTCTGGGGAAAATCTCAGACAAAAAGTCCTGTTGGTCGTCCGTGAATCGGCTCTTTAGTACCTTTCTCCACGCTTGCTCTTTCAGTGCTTCTGCTGCTGTTTCCTTTTTAAGCAGAGGCGTAGTGGTGACTCGATGTTCCCTCCCTTTACAGTCTTTGTTCCTGCATAAGAAGTGTGCCTCTGCAGTATCCATCACTCTCATGGCATCCACAGGCATTTTTGTGCAAGCTCCCCAGTCTTTTTCAGGGCAGCCTTCTCTCATGGAGATTCAGCTCTTGAACTTACATGAGGAATGATTTTACTATATAGCTCATCATGGTGTCTTTTCATCACCACACAGCACATACATGTTCCAAGTGCTTTCTTTTGCTGTCCAGGCATATTTTTTCTCAGGTTATTTGATGATGAAATGGCAGGTCTGCCGCCATTTTTCTGGCCCACCCTTAAGCTGCTCTAGGTCTCTCAAGACCTTTTTCTGGTTCTTCTTTCAGAATCTCTGTGCATGCATCAAAGTGGTTGCTGGGAGTGACATTGCTACTTTGGCCTACCTATGAAAATCAGCCAGTCTCTCTTAATGAAATCTGCAACTTACTTTCTCATTGCTTTGGTCACCAAGACAAGTTCAGTGCACTAGAATTCGCCAGTTCTGTGAGATCTGACAAGGCTTTTCTACTCATGAACTCAAGCTCGATGACTCTCCTGGCTGGTTTCTCACAGCAGTGCATGTTTCAGTTCTTGTAAGAATCTCTAAGGCATATTGGCTGTCTTATTCCCATACCTGTTTTCCACGATTCTGAATATTCCTCTTCAGCAGCACTATAATACGCTGACAGTCTTGAGATCCCTAATATCTTCCCATCACACATACTGTTGAGGGAGTTGGATTTTCATGACCTCAGCTGATCCAGATAGTTCACCTTGACTTTGTAGGCTCTCCAGTCTTCTTCTCTCCACCTGTATTCTCTTTTTATTTCCACCGAAGATGGGAAGGGCTGTTGGTTTAATCCTCACAGCAGCAGGTGTGCAAAAGGTGCTGGCATTACTGGCGCCCTTCTCTGGGCTACTCTCAAATAGCTGTCTCTGCAGTCCTCCTCGCAGCGAGATGAAACTCAGCTTTCATTTGGCCCAAGCCTGAATACAACCCTTAAATCTTTACCTAATTTGGTCATTTAGGCGCTGTCTCTCTTCCATGAGGATCCACCGCATCCCAGGCAGACATAGTTCTGGTGGCTCCTGTGCACCCTCTTCCCTAGGAGTGGCATAAGGCATCTCATAGCTCTCCAAGTGGGTACTTTCAACAGGTAGGTTTTCAGCCACATCACAGCCTCTTCTCAATTTCATGGATCGCTGTGAGCTCATCAGCCATACTTGGACCACACAGTTCACTTGGACAATGTCTTTCAATTCTTTCCATCTTTCTTCAGCTTCCAGTTGCAGTTCTCTCAATGTCACCCTCTAGTGTCTCTCCAAGAACTGGCATCTTCTTCCTATTGTTTGCTCTGGTGATGCCTCAGCCTGGAGTTCCATCCTATAGTCCTCGTTGGCATCAAGAAAGTCTCCTGTAGCAATCAGAGAGTCTCGTTGAATTCCTCCCTGTTCTGCCTCGACCATGCTGTCTGCCTTCTTTTTCAGGCAAGGTGGCCTGCTTTGTGAAGCTAGTCTTTTGCAGTGGTTCTTTTTCCCCTTCCTGGAGTTGTTTCTGCCAGTCTTCTCCAACATGTCCTTCCTGCCATCTTTCTCATATGGAATATAGGACTCTCTCTGGCTTTTTACCTTTGCGTCTACAGCCCTCTTGGACGCGGTAAAGCCTTTTATCTTTCTCATCCACGCTGCACACTCGGTTATCAACTGAACTGTAGAGTCCTCTGGGATAATGGCCACGCCTGCCTGAACTCAAACTGCATAGATAACGGTACAGAGGACGCGGTACAACTCTATCCATTCATTCACTGTGTCTTTATTTATCCTCTCAAATACCAATACAGGATGGGGATAGATTGATAAATCTTAAAATGGAAACAGAGCATTAAATTAGATACAGCAGATTTATCAACATAGTATACTTTGATAGCTTATTTTACCACAAATTAAATATCATATTATTATTTAAACCAAAAAAAAATCATGTTAAATTTATGAGTGAGGTTGGATTTATTAGGCATTTCATTTTAGGCAATTAATGCACCAAGTTTATCTAAATTTTAATTTGGCTCTCTCAACCAAATAAAAATATATCTATATACACACATGAAATTAGGGAAGCCAATGTGGAATAAATCTAATCAGTGTGTGACTTCTTAAAAGGAATCAACCCAATATTCTTATATACTATCTACATATTATATCTCTATGAGATCTAATTATTGTCCATCTATTTATTTATTTATTTCTTTATCTATCAGCATTTAGTTGCAATGAGTACAATGAATTAATGAATGAGTGAATAACTAACTGACTGGTGTCCACAGAGCAGGGCAAGGCAAACAGAAGAGGAAAGACACTTTTGCACTCACCCCACTGATTGAGGAACACTATTTAAACTCATAAAATGTGTAGACACATCGAGCAAAGCTGCCTCTATGCTCATCTAAAGACTGATGCAAGCTGTCTCTCCCTGCAGCAGCATGCCACACTGAACAGACAAAGAAGCCACACACCTGTCTGCTGGCACACTTCATCAGAATGGCTCCTCCTCACTCTCCACTCTGCCTACCTGCAGATACCCAACGCACTATTTATTATGTAGTATTATTATTATATTGATATTTATATGATTATTAATTAAACCCAGTCCCTTTAAATAAATTGGAATACAAGGGGAAAGAAACAGAAAAAATATGCTGAATGCCCGCCGATCGCTCTCCTGACTCAACACATATTATATACTTATGAAAAAATCTGTACTGTTATATACCAGATTTTACAGCTTTATAGATAATTTTTTTCAACACCTACTTTTTGGGATACAGATGGTGTCAGTTTAAGGTCTCATCTGTTTTGATGGGAAGCTTAACTTTAAACTGGTGGTTTTAGCATAATATGGTGTGGCATTTGTCTTGTTTTTGTTTTGTTCTCTCTTTTAAAGATCACCAATGGGCAGAGGGTTGAAGCTATCACCGCTCTCGAAAAACATAAAGAAGGAGCACAACCTTGATAGAGGAAACCTCACAGCAGCAGTGGGCAGATTGTGTGATGTGAGGCAATGGGCCGGTAACAGGTGAAAAATGAACTGTACTTTGATGTCTTTTTCATGTATCCATGTTTCTTTCCTTCACATCCCACTTTGTGCACATTTACTTTATGTTGAAAAATGAGACAGTTGATGACATTTCTCTCTTTGGTTATTGTTTACCTATTCAGAGAGTATCCCACTCCAGGGTGTACTGAAGACATGAGGGCAGACGTTGAGAACATCACTGTGTAACCCGCTTTTTGCCACAAGAAACAAAGATCTGTACCGTCAGCATGGTTTTATTGTTCAAACTAAAGTTAATTTCCATTACACCACAAAAAGATTATCCAACCACAACGCATGTTCTCTTTTTTCCTCCCACAATGCAGATAGTGCCAGCTCCAAGTGAGACAAAGAAGAAAACAATAATGACAGAGCTGAAGAAGAAACCCCGTTATTGAGAAGGTTTTGTTCCAGTAGGTGACAACTCAGTGGCTGAAGATCCAGATTGAAGAGGAGTTGGCGTGCAGTCTGGACAGAGAGATTACATCCCCACCATGGGAGAGGCATGAAAATGGTATGCTAATAAGTTTAGCTTGTCTTGTTGATCTTTGAGATTATTCCCACTCTATGACCGTAGTGCGACTGTATGTTAGTGTTGTAGAATTTTGAACAGTTTCAATTTTCAGATGGAACAATGGTTCCGACCTACTTATTTAAATGTATTATTTTATCTGATATTAATTCATTTACTAGTAGAGCTTTAGATGATAATGACCTGATATTTAAAAGTCCACATTTAATTCTCCTGTCCTGATTAACTATTTCAGCAGTGGATTTAATTTTTATTAAGTTATTTTGTTCAACTCCCCTTTTGTTTACTATGGATTTAACTGTGGATTTAACATTAAGTTGATAGGTAACAACTTCATGTTGAAGAGGACTGTTTTTGACCAGGTGATGCTGGTGAAACGCTTGGAGGAGGAGCAGAGCATCCTGTTAAAGGACATGTCTCAGCACGTCCTTTACCTCCTGAAGGAAGTCAAAGAAGTGGAGACACTCAGAGGACAGACTTTGGAGAGCCTCAAAACCAACAGTATGTATGAGCTCTTCAAAGGAGAATCTTTTCCTCCACTCTGCAAACAGGTTTAGTCCTACATGTGTACAACACCTTCATATTTTTCATAGTTAGAAATCTTGCCATGCATTATGCTGAACTCAGCAAATGTTTGGTGTTTGTATTTGATATATGATGGAAACAATAAGTTATCAATATTATATAATATGATATTAAAATCAATAAATGATGCTCTGTGTCAGTTGTTTTGTTTGTTTTCATTTACAGATTTTGGTGACCTGACAGAGGAGGCTACACAAGGGCTCATCAGTGTCCTCAGTGGAAGACGTCTCTCAGTGAAAAGTCAGCACAGACAGGCTGTAGATGTGTACTGTAGCTTAGCCTCCATGGACTGTGATTCACTTCACACACAGACAGAGGACAGTGAGGAGTGGGGCGACAAGCGGCTTCACTATCCCAGAGTCAGAGTCAAAGGAGGAAGAGGAGTAAGGGCCACTGCCTGACATGACTGAGGCACTGCTCCACTTGTATGGTGTTATTTACCAGCCCTGGATGTGGATGTGATTTGATTGTTTTATAGGTGAGGTTAGTTGACTTTATTTGTACCTGTAGGTAGATTTGTTTTGCAGTGTAAACAGAGGATGGCATCTGCATTAACAACAAACTAGACAACAGAGCATCAACAAAGAAAAACAGACAAACCACAACAAGACAGAGTACTCGTATGCTGCCTGAGACCAGAACCGGAACATTTCTTTTGGTCTCGACAACAGAAAATACCTGAAGATGAGCGACAGAGGAAAAACTGGAGATTTTTTCTTTTCGTCTCAGTGAGAGAAAGCATTAAAAGATGAGTGGAAGGGGCAAAACTGGAGCTCAATCGCTTCATTATATGTCCGTGTTTTCGGTCTCTTGGTGGGGACTGTTTCCTTTATTTTGTAGATCCCACGTAAATAAACTGTAGGCTAATTACCTCTTTTTAATATTTCCAGCGCCCAGTTGGGCAGCTGGCCACAATGCCCCCTGGTTAGTAAACCTGAACAATATGCATCTAAGTTTGGACAATACTGGGTGAGGTTGAGATACACTGGAGATGGTGATCTCCCCAACCGTGATTATGTCAGTGAGACACTCCTCTTTGAGTCCTGTTGGATTAATGCCTCGGATGTATATTCTTTCATCGTGTTGTCGAATAAGAGAGACTTTGAACTGTGTTTCCTCCAGGAAGGTCCTCTGCGAAGATTCCTGGAGGTACAAGCGTCAAACAAGCTGGCCATGAAGTGGAAAGACTGGTCTGTTGAATCGTCAGTTCAATTGGACATCACCACTTTAACTGTAAAATTCTGGACCAGTAGGGTGTCGGATCATGATATTGATTTATGCCTGCGGAGGTATTGTGACATCTTACACTCCAGTAAACCAGTGGACAGGTTTGGCATCTGGTATGGAGTACGGAGGTATAAAGTTAAACTCCGAACAGATGCCAACGGAGAACGGATTACAATTCCCACCTCAATTTCCCTGGGTCCATTATAATGGCCGTATTATATATCCGGGCCAGTTAGTCGCGTGCTTCACCTGTCATTCCACCAATCATCAGGTGAGGCAGTGCCTGACGGTAAAGTGTTGGAGATGTAGCGGTCTGGGCCCCAGAGCCAAAGAATGCAACCAGCAGAGTCTGTGCAGCCCATGTGCTCAAAATGGCCACACATTCTTCAGCCGTCCAGCGTCTTACTCTTACAAGGCGAGATCCCAGCAGCAGCCTGATCCTCCACCAGGCACACGGGAGCAGCAGAGACAGTCTGGTCCTGTACCAGTGCCATGGGCGCAACAACAGCAGCTTGGTCCATCAGCCCCACGAGAGCATCAGCAGAAGCAGCAGCATGGTTCATCAGTTCCACGAGAGCAGCAGCAGCAGCATGGTCCATCAGCCCCACAGGAGCAGCAGCAGCAGCAGCATGGTCCATCAGCCCCACAGGAGCAACAGCAGTCTCTGGTCCTTCACCAGCACTGGCCGGAGCAACAGGAGCTCCCGGATCCTCTGGGGCCTGCCTCGCAGCAGCAGCGGATGGGCAGCCAGTCGATCCGAAGAAACGTCAGCCCCCTGCCAGCCCTCCGGCTCCACCACTGGAAACCCCAGCTACCATAACGACAGAGTGACTCACCATCCACAGCAGAGCAGCAGCGCTCAGTCCCCCTACCCGATGATTTCTCCTCTCCATCAGGTGAGGGGAGTCTAATTATACAAAGTGATGCTGATAGTGAGGTTGACAGTTGTGATGAAGCACAGGAGAAATATGAAAGTG
>JAQQSB010001448.1:70000-86820 GCA_029721515.1 Synanceia verrucosa
AATAGATAAATAAATATGTGCAGTGAAGCTGTGACTTATTTAAGAGACCAACTGCGGCTGGAACAAAGCTGCTCCTGTACCGCTTGGTTCGGCCTCTTGGGACCCTGAACCTCTGAGCGGATGGAAGGAGCTGGAACTCAGCAGACACAGGGTGAGAGTTATCAACTGTGATGGAGCTGGCAATCCTCTGTAGCTGCCTGGTGTACAGGGACTCCAGGCTCAGCTGAGGCTCACCAATGAGTCCACTGGACCATTTAACAATTTGGCTCAGTCTGTTTCTGTCCTTCAGAGTCAGACCTCCAAACCATGACACCAAGCAGAAAGATAGGACAGACTCAATAAAAGCATGATAGAACAGGATCATCATGGTTTTATCCACGTGAAAGAAGGACAGCTTCCTGAGGCAGTGGAGGCGCTGGTGACCCCTCTTACAGACAGCTTCACAGTTCTCCTCAAGTTCTACTATTTACTTCACTTTTTCACAGTGACACTGAACCTATTACACTATGTACATATCATGCTGAACTGACTATTGAATGAAATCAATGATGTTACTTTGTCTATGAATAATCCATTTTTCAACTACTTCTGTCAACTGTGCTCTACTGTACATGTGAAGTTGTTCATACTGGAGTATTGTTTTCTTTTAAAAAAATAAAATGTTTATGGAAATGCTGAGTTGTTATTTTCATTGCTGTGATGGTAGGTATGTATACTGTGATTTATTTAGTTATGTACAGAAACACTTTGTTAATTATAGCTATTAGTCAGGAACACATGATTTTAATAGCATGCTGTATTAGTATATGTAACAATTAACAGCAGGCCTCTGGTATCCAAAATATTAGCTGACATCCATACACTACTGGAGAAATGAATTCTCATGGATATATGCTGTGTACAGTACGAGATAAAGCCACTATTCAAAGACAACAAATTCCATGCATCAATACCAAATAATCTAATCTCTTTTAAAATCACAATCTAAACATGGAAACTGGAAATGTAATGTTGAGGGGGTTGGGGGATTAACATGATTGTGATAATAATAATATAAATAGTAAATGGGTATTATTGATAAAATAAGTAAGATAACGCATTTGACTTCCGTCTTCCATGTGCGCACATCAGTTTATATGGTTACCATAGCAACGTGCACGAGCCTCACCGAACAACATTTTAGGGATTAATATTGACCAAAGACGATGTATTTTGCCTTTTGCAACACGGATGGTAGTTCTGCTGTAGCATATTTGTTAGGAAGCTAGTCTGCATTTTATACTGTAGTTCTGTTGAAAAACCCTGTTCTGATTCTGACAACTAGCTAACCGGAAAAACTACATACTTAACGGTCAGCCCTATCATGTTGTATTTGCGCTGCAATAGGGAATTGTAGTTTTTTATTTATAACCCCTTTTTCTCATTAGTGGAAGTACTTCATATAAAAGTGAAAGTGTAGTCAGGGGTTTTAGTGGATGGGGAACACTGCTGTTTGGTCAGAATTTTAAAAGAACATGTTAAATAGCTGAAAATGTGTTTTTACCATATTTAGTGACGCCTGCTATAGGTGAACACACAAAACCATACCCCACATGATAAAGGAAATCAAGACCTTTACAGAAATGTTACCGTCATGATTGTAGGTAATTCTGTTGTTGAGCTAGATGACTTAGAAAATGCAGAAAAGGCAGAGTTCAAAGGTCAATAGTTCAAAGCAGGACTGGCATAGAGCCCTTAGACTGACATCATACTATCCTCCTTGATAAGACCTTTCCGATGATGTATTTGGTTTACCTCTATGACAAAATTTAAAGCTTTACCTTTCTTGACCAACCCCTAGTGTCAGGTATAGATTTCAAGAGGCCATGAATGGCCACCTGCATAAAAATGATTAAAAGCTGTTTTGGTTGACATAGTGGACAAATGTCTTAGTGACAATTTAGTTTTGGCTTATTATAAGTCACAAATGTCATTTCAGGCCACTTATAGCATGTTTTGTGTTGATAATCAGTAGTTTTTCACTTACCCCACCTAACCCTGATCAGTTGCATTGTATCTGAAGAATCCAGTGTCTGGGTGATCCTCCATGAAAATGATGGTTGTTTATGAATTCTACTTTATATTACTTTGTATAAATGGGTTGATATTACTTCATATGAATGGCTCTTGTACATACTCCCACTTACCTCAGTTATCATCACGGTGTCCGTTTCCACTGCTTCACTGTCAACATCCAGCTCTACATTCCACCAAAACCATCAGGACCTTCAATCCTCTGATGCCCACCTCCTCTCCCTTTCACACAGAACCAAGAACTGGACCTGGGGCTTTTACTGTTGCTGCCCCCACACTCTGCCCATAAACATTCACACCTGCTCAGACCTACCCAGAATCAAATCCCTGGAAAAAACTCACTTATTCAGAATTGCTTTTAATGTTTGATTGCTTTTATATAGATACTGTTATGATCTTTTCAAATATTGTGCTTTTATGTCACCTTTGATGTACAGTGTCTTTGAGTAACAGGTAACGTGACAGGCAATCTGTTCATAAAATGTATTATTATTAAAATATAATTGTCAGCCAAAACTAAATGAGGACTAACTGGGTCACACTCACCAGTTTCACATATTGATCATGTCAAAATAAATATCGTGGGGATGATAAAATAAGACAATTTCATTTACATTTTTTATTAAAGAAAACACAATATACTGAAAAACACACACACACACACAGGTCTTGCCACTGAGAAAACATAAGGGAATAAATTGACTGTAGGTGTGAATGTGAGTGTGAGTGGTTGTCTGTCTCTATGTGTCCTGTGATGAACTGGAGACTTGTCCAGGGTGTACCCTGCCTTTCACCCTAAGACAGCTGGGATAGACTCCAGCCCCCCTGTGACCCTATGAGAGGATAAGTGGTAGAAAATGGATGGATGGTTGAGGTTTGGCCTTTTATTTACGCACTGCCCCTTTAAACCCTAAATGTTGGCAGGTCAGATATCAGATCCTGTTTATCCTAAATGCCATATTAAAGTGTCAGACACTTTCTTTCTGTACATATGATGCAGCTTGGTATCCAAAGCTTGACCTACTTAAAGATTCAGCAGTAAAAAAATATTAGAAATTAAAATAAATGTTTCCACTGGATCGATTTGACGGTTGCCAAAACAAACGTTTCCTCTTACTAGAGTTTTATTTAAATGTACTATAGCATGTGTACATTTTATTTATCACAAGGATTTCCTGTTGATTAATTCATGTTTGAATAGAAATCTGTGATGAGTTATGTATTTGTCTGTTTCTTCATGTACTGTATATTTCACCAGAAAACACTCAAACCTGAATAAGCCACAATATCACATATTTGATAACAGAATAATTACATGTCTATGTATGTCAACACTATAGGCAGCCTGATGGAGTAATGACACAAATATTGATCTTGTCTTCCTAATGATTTTCATTTATTTCAAAAATGCCTGCTGAGATGTCTAAACATAAACATATTAGGATTATCAGGTTAGAAATTGATGTTTTTAATAAATAATGATTTCTTAATCAACATTTCTGCATATAGTCATCATGTATGTTCATCATGTTTCAAAATGTGGCGCTTATGTAAATTGTGTAAATGAGATTGCTGAAGCAGTGTTTTTGTTTTTAATGTCTCCTATTTTGTATAGAAATATTGTTCAGAATCAGCCTGTACTCACATTTTTGTACTTTTTCTCACTGGGAGCAAATTTATTTTTAACGTGACTTTGATGTTACATACCCTTTTGTTACCCTTTGTGAACCTTTTTGTGTAATTTGTTGTATAGTAACTCAAATTTAAATGCATAGAAATGTCCCTTTAAACGTTGTCTTAACTGCTGTGAAGACTGTATATAATGCACTGTATTTCTCATCACTTTATCAGTAAAGACCTCAACTGTCTATGAATGCAATGACCGACTGGATACTTTCTGCACAAAATGGATGATAAAACTAAAATGATTTGACTTCACTCTTAACATAATATTCCTAAAGGTTTCTATTTAAATGTGAAACACTTGAGAGATAGAGAGCTGCTGTCAGCTCTAGAATTTAATGTTAATAATTCTTCATTATAGCGATTTATAATACCTGCCACATTTGGACGTGGACCAGTTCTGCTACTGTTCACTACTCATGGACACCCTCTCCGTCTTGCTGGAGTTAAATATTTTAACTGATCTGTGGTATATGCGATGTGTTATGTTCATCCCTTCCACTAGGTGGAGCCTGGTACTACTTCTATAACATGACTTGGGTAGAGGGGACAGAGTAAGACTGTATGCAAAGGGTGCTCTCGGGGAGTCGCGTATTTTTTTTAATAAAAGTACGGGTGTTAAACCACGTGTGTTGAATTACGACACAACATATTGGCGAAGAGGATGACGACTCTACAGCTGTGCCAGCCGACGCCGTTTCTACAAAATGTAGGTGAACCGCCGATTCCGTTCAAAGCGTGGATCCGCTCCTTCGACAACTTTCTGCTAGTAATGTCTGAGGGTGAGCTAACTGATGCTAGGAAACGTGCCTTGCTGATACACTGCTTGGGTGCTGAAGGCCAGAGACTTTTCTACACGCTTAAAGTTGATGACAACACCTATGCTAAGGCTCTTAAAGCGCTTGAGGACTTTTTCACACCAAAAGTTAATGTTGTGGCTGAACGTTACCGCTTCAGACAGCGTGGTCAGGGTGCAGGGGAAACGACAGACCAGTTCCATGCTGCATTGAAAGAGCTGGTTACAACATGCAACTTTGGTCGATTGGAGGACGAGATGCTACGCGATCAAATCGTCGAAAAGACCAACTCATCACGCATCAGGGAAAGATTGCTACTGGAGGACGGATTAACACTTACCAAAACGTTGACGATTGCGCGCCAAGTTGAAACAGCCATTACAGAGGCTAAAGCCATGAGCACGACCGTTGCTGAGGGTGCAGTGCAAGCGGTGCATCTGAAAAGATCGCAGCAACACCGCAAATTCCAGAAAGGGAAGAAGACATCGCCTCAAACTTCGGATGCACCAGGAAAAAAATGCTACAGATGTGGATCAGCTTCACACAAGGCGGATTACAAGGACTGTCCTGCAAAAGAGGCGCAATGCAATTCCTGTAAAAAGAAAGGACATTATGCAAAAGTCTGCAGAGGCAGCAAACAAGTGCACGAGATCGCCGCACCAGAGGTAACCATCTTGAATGTTAATACTGGGCATGTGAGTAACATAATGTGTACAGTTAAAGTGAGTGCAGAGGGACAACAGAGCCAGACTGTCGAATTAATGCTAGACACAGGCTCAGCAGTGTCTATTCTACCAGCGACTGTCTATGCAAAGTCCTTCCCTACCACTGCACTTGTCAAGCCTACCTACAAACTGAAAGACTATGGGGGGAATGAGATACCTGTGCTGGGGTGCTTGAATGCAACTGTGACTTTTGGTGACTGTAGCACTGCCACAGATTTCTACATTGCAAAGCGGGGGTCTGCAGTGTTAGGCAGAGACCTGTTCGCTGCACTACAAATGCAACTGATCAATGGCCAGGTTGCAGCACGCTCAGCTGTCCCATTTAAAGCCACAGTACAGAATGTTGATGCAGATGAGAACACACTGGGGTGCGCCAAAGGCTTTACACATCAGGTGAAAGTGCGCCCTGACGTCCAACCAGTTTGACAGAAAATGCGCAGGTTGCCTTTTGCTGTCAGGGATGCAGTGTCGGCAGAGTTGAAAAAGCTGCTGCAACAGGACGTCATAGAACCAGTGGAGGCTTCAGAGTGGATTTCACCCATCGTGGTCACTACAAAGAAAGGTGGGAAGGACCTGAGACTCTGTGCGGACTTGCGAGAGGTCAACAAGGCTGTGGTAGTAGATGGCTTTCCACTGCCACACATGGAGGAAATGTTTACAGAGCTCAGGGGTGCAACAACGTTCTCTACACTGGACTTACAGAGTGCTTACCACCAACTGCCTCTCCATGAAGACAGCCGTCACCTTTCAACATTCATCACGCATGACGGGCTGTTCCGGTACAAAAGGGTGCCGTACGGACTGGCATCCGCGCCCAGCTGCTTCCAGTGGATGATGTCAATGATCCTGAAAGACATGAAAGGAGTTCAATGCTATCTGGATGATGTGATCGTCTCAGGCTCAACACCAGAGCAACATGACAAAACCCTGACTGCTGTGCTTCAACGCATTGACAAGGCTGGCCTGAAACTCAACCTGTCGAAGTGCAACATCAGGCAGAAAGATTTGTGCTTCCTGGGACACACAGTCTCAGAAAACCGCATTCAGCCTGATGCCACACACGTGACCGCCGTCGTCCAAGCACCTGCACCTACAGACATAACCACACTCCGCTCATTCCTAGGGCTCACATCCTGGTACTCCAAGTTCATACCCCACGACCCGATCCTGGATAAGCGGAAGAGAATGGATGGATGGATGGATTTGTTTTTTTTAAACATATATTAAAAATGGACATTTAACTCATATAAAGACAACAAGGCAAGAGAATTTGAGAAAGGATTACTCAAAAAGTACACAGTAAAAGTACTACTTAATAATTTTGGGAATGCTCTCACATACTGGGCCCAAAAACAACATTTCAAGGGGAAACTAATGGCAATAAAATCCATCTTCAAAGATAGCAGAGGAGGCTTTGTTCTAGTCATTTGGGAGGCAATATATCAGTTCATTTATTAATATCGTCACTCATATTTACAGTGAAATACAAAATAAATGCCAGGGACTTTTTAATCCCACAAGTTTAATAAATGATGTTCTTCAATAAACTTTGCATTTGGCCACTAATCGGGCAGTACAGCTCCTCTTCTTGTCCCCACTCTTAAACATCTCCTCCCTCTGCAACCACAGCCATCTGAGTTTAGCTGTGAAGCAGGGTTTGTCATTGCTGTAACTCACCCTGGTGCTAGTTGGTACACAGATGATGAATTACAGTGACTATCATACATTTAAGTTAAGTCACAGTGTGTAAAATGGTTTACTAAGGAAACAAAGGTCAGGTACAATAATCTGACCTCACAGGACTTCATGGTCCAGTGAAGCCGTCGTGCTGCTTTCATCTGGCTGATGTTGTTATGGAGGAAGGTCGGGATCTGAGAGGCTGCTCATCACAGGCCTCTGAAGGTGAGAGACTCCTCATACAGCATGTTGAGGACAGCCGATCCTTTTAACGAGGCCAGGTGAATTAAAGGCGACAGAATGCACAGTGATCACAGTGATCACACGATACGGCTGGATTATGATCGGGACAACACAAAGAGGCTGTTTGGTGTAAAAGCAACAGTCAGAGAAAACAAAAAGGGGGCAAGAGAACAGACCTGGTTTCTCCTGAGTGGACGCTGGGACTTCTGGGAGCTCGTCTTCGGGAACCTCAGGAAGCTCGGCGTCTCCCTGAGACACAAACAGAGCAGATCGAACACATGGAAGAGTAACGCTGCTCCTCTGAGCCTCTGAAGACGCTTCAATTTCAAGTAAAAACACACCGTTTCTGTAAAAGTGAGAATTTTAGCATTAAACCTCATAAAGTGTAAACACAGTTATGGAGATGAGACCGACCTGTGTTATAGTCTCCAGCTCAGCCAGCACAGCATCTTCATCTTCTTGAGGCAGCAAGCATCTCGTCTATTTGCTGCAGAGACACAACAAGCTCTGAGTAAACAACAACAAACTGGTTCATACTGAAGATCAGAGGATAGAAAACGGTCCTGTATGTTTGACATCAGCTGACTGTTTGGTATTCGATGGCGTCTTGTTTCATCCAAAATCCCCTCAACTTCTTCAACAGACATCACCTAAAACTGAAAAAGAATCAATAACCATTGAAACAGACACTGAAAGACAGACTCATTTCTAAAATCACTTGTAAGATACATATGTAGGAAATCTACCATCAAACACCAAATATTCAAAGGCTCATTACATTCTCAAAATGTACACAAATCTTTCATGATCTCTACCCTGGATATTTATAAAAAATATGAATAAAGAATTCCACTAGAAGTTTATTTCTCCTGATTTGTCACCTTTGTTGACTCAGTAGTGATCTATCTCTCTGTAACATTAGAATATGTTGGTATTCTCACTCTTTTTTCAGCAGCTGTTTGGCTTAAAGTCTCTCCTTCTCCAGCTGCAGGCTGATCTCTTCTGATCCTGCTTCAGTTTATCTCTTTGTTGTTTCAGTTGTTGTAATGAGGAAAAAACAGAAACATGAGAATAAACCTGCCATTCACACACACATTAATATCATAGAGTAGCTTAATGATCTAACAGTAGGGTTAGATAGCTGTCAGTATTATTACAGTGAACAAGAGGAGCTCACCTGCAGTCCTGCTAAACTCTACTGCAATCTGATGTTTTTACCGTCAAATATGCACAACCCTAACATACCTAGTTGTGACATATTTTAATAAAATAATGCGTACAAACTAATGTTACGCTTCTTGGATAAAATCGGCCCCAAAATAGCTGAGAATCACTTCGGTTGAATATCTCAACTTCTAAAAATGATTTACACTGATCGCTACGGCTCAGGGAGCTGGAAAAAGAAGGAGAGTCTGATGTAACATATTTTATTAGAGTCAAATTGACAAATTGTCCACTTAACTTAAATCCTTTCATCTGATATTCAGGATTCTTTTGTTTTCTCTGCAGAGGACAGTTTTGAAGAGGAGCTGACATGATGTTTAAACTGAATGTAATATTATGATAATGGAATAAACTGCTAAATTTGATCCCCACATTCAGTTCTGGTTCCAGTTCCACTTTTTGACTTTTTTCAACATACTATAAGATGACATTTTTAAAATTTATGACATTTCATTATATTCCCTTTTTACAACTTTTTGAGGATTCTGACAGCACGACAGTCATCAGAATCATGTAATATGTTTTGATGACTTTTATGGACAATCTAGATTTTGACCTATTTTTACATTTTCAATTTCATGACATTCTATATGTCTTTGTTCCAACTTTTTCTTTTTTGAAGAATCTGACAGTATGACAGTAATCAGAATCATATAATATGTTGTTTTGATTAATTTTATTGACAATCTAGGTTTTGATCTTGAATGACTTTTTCGACATACTATATGATGACAATTTTTAATTTCTTTACATTTCATAATATGCCTTTTTCAAACTTTTTAAATTTTTAAGGATCTAACAGCATGTCAATAATCAGACACATATAATATGTTGTTTTGATTACTTTTATTGTCAATTTAGATTTTGACCTATTTTGACTTTTTTTGACATACTGTACTAAGACATTTTTTTTATTAACAATCTTTTTTTTTGGAACTTTTTGACTTTTGTTCGACATAGAGTAACTGGAAACTCTAGAGAGCCATGCCGTTATGTTCTTTACAAGTTTATTTAAATTTTGACCATGACTGTACAAACTGATCACCAGGAAAATCACTCTCATTTCATCAATCGATCAAATCCATCGCTTTGATCGATTGATTAAATGATAAAGGAGGTAGAGGTGAGGGAGATGAAGGAAGTTACTGATGTCCAGCCTAAGCTGAACATCCAGTAGCCTCCTCCATTTGACAATCACTGTCACTCTTCTCCGTTCCTCTTCTTTTCACCTCCTTTTCTCCTCCTCCTCCCTCTTTTTCATCTCTCTCTCATGCAGCTTGTTCTTCATCCTCTCCAACGCTGCCTCCCTGTCCAGGATCTCCCGTCTGAATAGGAAGCAGCCTCTCCTGCTCTTTTGGTACAGACAGATGTCCTCCAGCAGTCTGATGTCCTTCTGCATGTGTTGAGCTTGCTCTTCCTTGCTTTGGTGAAGAGCAGAGATTATGTTGTCCTTGTCCTGAATCTCTGTCTTCATCTGACTCTCCTTCTTTTTACAGCTCTCTTCTGTTTGTGCCAGCCTCTCATCCACAGCTTTGACCCTGTCCTGACAGTCTCTCACAGACTGGTAGAGTTCAGCTCTTTCTGTGGTTGGCTGCATCATTTTGTTGTTAAGGCTCTCACTTAAATGCTCAATGCTTTGCTTAAGAGCATAGATTATGTTGTCCTTGTCCTGAATCTCTGTCTTCATCAGACTCTCCTTCTTTTTCCAGCTCTCATCCAAGTCTTTCACAGACTGGTGGAGTTCAGCTCTTTCTGTGTTGAGCTGCATCGTTTTCTTCTTTAGGCTCTCACGTAAATGCTCCATGCCTTGGTGAAGATCAGAGATGATGTTGTCCTTGTCCTGAATCTCAGCCTTCATCTGGCTCTCCTTCTTTCTCCAGCCCTCCTCTTTCTGTGCCAGCTCCTTGGCAAACCTCTCCTCCAATGCTCTGAACCGTTCCTGCCAGGCTGTCTCCATCCCTTCGCCATCAACTTTTGCAGCATCACTTGCGTGAAGTGCCACTGGTGGAGGAACATGGTCCTGTTGAGGACGTTTTGGTTGTTCCTGGGGCCTGTCAGCATCCCCCTGGTGTGTTGTGTTGTTTTCACTCTCCATATCAGTGCTGCTGTTTGCAGATATGCTTTAGTACAAAAGGCTGCTCTGTGTTTTAAACAGCAGACTGTGAACTCTCTGTGTCTCTCTTTGTGCTACTGACTCGATCAGCCTCTCAACACTTCTGCTCAATAATACTAGATGTTGTGGCTTTTATTGCCTAAAGGATCAAAGGCAGTTCTGAACACGTCATGGAGTGACAACGCCATTGTGTTCTGAACTGCCTTTGAACTGTGTTCTGTTGCTATGGTAACAGGGGACACCTTTTACGGCACAAAATTATCATGCTAGGATGTTATGAGTTACTCTTCAATTCGGCTTCAATATAACGTGATATATACTTTTAGATTTTGGTGTGTTGGTTAAAACAAACCCTGAGCCTTTGAATATTTGGTGTTTGATGGTAGATTTCCTACATATGTATCTTGCAAGTGATTTTAGAAATGAGTCTGTCTTTCAGTGTCTGTTTCAATGGTTATTGATTCTTTTTCAGTTTTAGGTGATGTCTGTTGAAGAAGTTGAGGGGATTTTGGATGAATCAAGACGCCATCGAATACCAAACAGTCAGCTGATGTCAAACATACAGGACCGTTTTCTATCCTCTGATCTTCAGTATGAACCAGTTTGTTGTTGTTTACTCAGAGCTTGTTGTGTCTCTGCAGCAAATAGACGAGATGCTTGCTGCCTCAAGAAGATGAAGATGCTGTGCTGGCTGAGCTGGAGACTATAACTCAGGTCGGTCTCATCTCCATAACTGTGTTTACACTTTATGAGGTTTAATGCTAAAATTCTCACTTTTACAGAAACGGTGTGTTTTTAATTGAAATTGAAGCGTCTTCAGAGGCTCAGAGGAGCAGCGTTACTCTTCCATGTGTTCGATCTGCTCTGTTTGTGTCTCAGGGAGACGCCGAGCTTCCTGAGGTTCCCGAGGACGAGCTCCCAGAAGTCCCAGCGTCCACTCAGGAGAAACCAGGTCTATTCTCTTGCCCCCTTTTGTTTTCTCTGACTGTTGCTTTGACACCAAACAGCCTCTTTGTGTTGTCCCGATCATAATCCAGCCGTATCATGTGATCACTGTGCATTCTGTCGTCTTTAATACACCTGGCCTCGTTAAAAGGATCGGCTGTCCTCAAACAGCCTCTTTGTGTTGTCCCGATCATAATCCAGCCGTATCACGTGATCACTGTGCATTCTGTCGTCTTTAATACACCTGGCCTCGTTAAAAGGATCGGCTGTCCTCAACATGCTGTATGAGGAGTCTCTCACCTTCAGAGGCCTGTGATGAGCAGCCTCTCAGATCCCGACCTTCCTCCATAACAACATCAGCCAGATGAAAGCAGCACGACGGCTTCACTGGACCATGAAGTCCTGTGAGGTCAGATTATTGTACCTGACCTTTGTTTCCTTAGTAAAGCATTTTACACACTGTGACTTAACTTAAATGTATGATAGTCACTGTAATTCATCATCTGTGTACCAACTAGCACCAGGGTGAGTTACAGCAATGACAAACCCTGGCTCACAGCTAAACTCAGATGGCTGTGGTTGCAGAGGGAGGGGATGTTTAAGAGTGGGGACAAGAAGAGGAGCTGTACTGCCCGATTAGTGGCCAAATGCAAAGTTTATTGAAGAACATCATTTATTAAACTTGTGGGATTAAAAAAAGTCCCTGGCATTTTTTTTGTATTTCACTGTAAATATGAGTGACGATATTAATAAATGAACTGATATATTGCCTCCCAAATGACTAGAACAAAGCCTCCTCTGCTATCTTTGAAGATGGATTTTATTGCCATTAGTTCCCCCTTGAAATGTTGTTTTTGACCCCAGTATGTGAGAGCATTCCCAAAATTATTAAGTAGTATTTTTACTGTGTACTTTCTGAGTAATCCTTTCTCAAATTCTCTTGCCTTGTTGTCTTTATATGAGTTAAATGTCCATTTTTAATATATGTTTAAAGAAAACAACTGTTGTCCTGACTGTTGTGTGTGCTTATGCACCAAACAACAGTTCAGAGTACCCACCCTTTTTGGAGTCCTTGGAGGGTGCTGGAGAGCGCCCCCTCTGGGGATTCCCTCGTTCTGCTGGGGGACTTCAATGCTCACGCTGGCAATGACAGTGAGACCTGGAGAGGCGTTATTGGGAGGAACGGCCCCCCCGACCGGAACCCGAGTGGTGCTCTGTTATTGGACTTCTGTGCTCATCACGGATTGTCCATAACGAACACCATGTTCAAGCATAAAGGTGTCCATATGTGCACTTGGCACCAGGACACCCTAGGCCGCAGTTCGATGATCGACTTTGTAGTCGTGTCACCGGACTTCCAGCCGCATGTCCTGGAAACTCGGGTGAAGAGAGGGGCAGAGCTGTCAACCGATCACCACCTGGTGGTGAGTTGGCTTCGATGGTGGGGAAAGATGCCAGTTCGATCTGGCAGACCAAAACGTATTGTGAGGGTCTGCTGGGAGCGTCTGGCAGAGTCCCCTGTCAGAAGGAGTTTCAACTCCCATCTCCGGCAGAACTTTGACCACATCCCGAGGGAGTGGGGGACATTGAGTCCGAATGGGCTATGTTCTGTGCCTCCATTGTTGAGGCAGCCGACCACAGCTGTGGCCGTTAGGTGGTTGTCGTGGCAGCAATCCCCGAACTCGTTGGTGGACACCTGCGGTAAGGGATGCCATTAAGCTGAAGAAGGAGTCCTATCAGGCCTTTTTGGCCTGTGGGTCTCTGGAAGCAGCTGACAGATACCGGCTGGCCAAGCGGAATGCGGCTTTGGCGGTCGCCGAGGCAAAAATTCGGGTGTGGGAGGAGTTTGAGGAGATTCTGGTCCACCATCCGGCGTCTCAGGAGGGGGAAGCAGTGCACCACCAACACTGTGTATAGTGGGGATGGTGCGCTGCTGACCACGAATCGGGACGTTGTGAATCAGTGGGGAGAATACTTCGAGGACCTCCTCAATCCCACCGACACGCCTTCCTATGAGGAAGCAGAGACTAGGGACTCTGGGGCGGGCTCTCCTATCTCTGGGGTTGAGGTCGCCGAGGTGGTTAAAAAGGTCCTCGGTGGCAGGGCCCCGGGGGTGGATGACATCCGCCCGGAGTTCCTAAAGGCTCTGGATGCTGTGGGAGTGTCGTGGCTGACACGTCTCTGCAGCATCGCGTGGACATCAGGGACAGTACCTTTGGATTGGCAGACTGGGGTGGTGGTTCCCCTCTTTAAGAAGGGGAATCGGAGGGTGTGCTCCAACTATAGGGGGATCACACTCCTCAGCCTCCCTGGTAAAGTCTATTCAGGAGTTCTGGAGAGGAGGGTCCGTCGGGAAGTCGAATCTCGGATTCAGGAGGAGCAATGTGGTTTTCGTCCCGGCCGTGGAACAGTGGACCAGCTCTAGACCCTCAGCAGGATCCTGGAGGGTGCATGGGAGTTCGCCCAACCAGTCTACATGTGTTTTGTGGACTTGGAGAAGGCGTTCGACCGTGTCTCTCGGGGAGTCCTGTGGGGGGTGCTCGGGGTTTTTGGGGTACCGGACCCCGGTACGGGCGGCTCGGTCCTTATGCGACCCGGTGCCAGAGTTTGGTCCGCATTGCCGGCAGTCAGTCGGATTTGTTTCCAATGAGGGTTGGACTCCGCCAAGGCTGCCCTTTGTCACCGATTCTGTTCATAATTTTTATGGACAGAATTTCTAAGCGCAGCCAAGGCATTGAGGGTCCGGTTTGGTGACCTCAGTATCACGTCGCTGCTTTTCGCAGATGATGTGGTTCTGTTGGCTTCATCAGGCCGTGATCTTCAGCTCTCACTGGAGCGGTTCGCAGCCGAGTGTGAAGTGGTTGGGATGAAAGGCACCTCCAAATCCGAGGCCATGGTCCTCAGTCGGAAAAGGGTGGAGTGCTCTCTCCAGGTCGGGGAGAAGATCCTGCCCCAAGTAGAGGAGTTCAAGTATCTCGGGGTCTTGTTCACGAGTGAGGGAAAAATGGAGCGGGAGATCGACAGGCGGGTCGGTGCAGCTTCTGCAGTGATGCGGACGCTGTATCGGTCCGTCGTGGTGAAGAGGGAGCTGAGTCGAAAGGCGAAGCTCTCAATTTACCAGTTGATCTACGTTCCTACCCTCACCTATGGTCACGAGCTGTGGGTCGTGACCGAAAGAACAAGATCACGGATACAAGCGGCCGAAATGAGTTTCCTCCGCAGGGTATCCGGGCTCTCCCATCCGGGAGGGGCTCAGAGTAGAGCCGCTGCTCCTTCGTATCCAGAGGAGCCAGATGAGGTGGCTCGGGCATCTGGTAAGGATGCCTCCCGGACGCCTCCCTGGTGAGGTGTACCGGGCACGTCCCACTGGTAGGAGACCCTGGGGACGACCCAGGACACGCTGGAGAGACTATGTCTCTTGGCTGGCCTGGGAACGCCTCGGGATCCCTCCAGAAGAGCTGGACGAAGTGGCTGGGGAGAGGGAAGTCTGGGTTTCCCTGCTTAAGCTGGTACCCCCGCGACCCGATCCCGGATAAGCGGAAGAGAATGGATGGATGGATGGATTTGTTTTTTTTAAACATATATTAAAAATGGACATTTAACTCATATAAAGACAACAAGGCAAGATAATTTGAGAAAGGATTACTCAGAAAGTACACAGTAAAAATACTACTTAATAATTTTGGGAATGCTCTCACATACTGGGCCCAAAAACAACATTTCAAGGGGGAACTAATGGCAATAAAATCCATCTTCAAAGATAGCAGAGGAGGCTTTGTTCTAGTCATTTGCGAGGCAATATATCAGTTCATTTATTAATATCGTCACTCATATTTACAGTGAAATACAAAAAAAATGCCAGGGACTTTTTTTAATCCCACAAGTTTAATAAATGATGTTCTTCAATAAACTTTGCATTTGGCCACTAATCGGGCAGTACAGCTCCTCTTCTTGTCCCCACTCTTAAACATCTCCTCCCTCTGCAACCACAGCCATCTGAGTTTAGCTGTGAGCCAGGGTTTGTCATTGCTGTAACTCACCCTGGTGCTAGTTGGTACACAGATGATGAATTACAGTGACTATCATACATTTAAGTTAAGTCACAGTGTGTAAAATGGTTTACTAAGGAAACAAAGGTCAGGTACAATAATCTGACCTCACAGGACTTCATGGTCCAGTGAAGCCGTCGTGCTGCTTTCATCTGGCTGATGTTGTTATGGAGGAAGGTCGGGATCTGAGAGGCTGCTCATAATAGGCCACTGAAAGTGAGAGACTCCTCATACAGCATGTTGAGGACAGCCGATCCTTTTAACGAGGCCAGGTGAATTAAAGACGACAGAATGCACAGTGATCACGTGATATGGCTGGATTATGATCGGGACAACACAAAGATGCTGTTTGGTGTCAAAGCAACAGTCAGAGAAAACAAAAAGGGGGCAAGAGAACAGACCTGGTTTCTCCTGAGTGGATGCTGGGACTTCTGGGAGCTCGTCCTCGGGAACCTCAGGAAGCTCGGCGTCTCCCTGAGACACAAACAGAGCAGATTGAACACATGGAAGAGTAACGCTGCTCCTCTGAGCCTCTGAAGACGCTTCAATTTCAATTAAAAACACACTGTTTCTGTAAAAGTGAGAATTTTAGCATTTAAACCTCATAAAGTGTAAACACAGTTATGGAGATGAGACCGACCTGAGTTATAGTCTCCAGCTCAGCCAGCACAGCATCTTCATCTTCTTGAGGCAGCAAGCATCTCGTCTATTTGCTGCAGAGACACAACAAGCTCTGAGTAAACAACAACAAACTGGTTCATACTGAAGATCAGAGGATAGAAAACGGTCCTGTATGTTTGACATCAGCTGACTGTTTGGTATTCGATGGCGTCTTGTTTCATCCAAAATCCCCTCAACTTCTTCAACAGACATCACCTAAAACTGAAAAAGAATCAATAACCATTGAAACAGACACTGAAAGACAGACTCATTTCTAAAATCACTTGTAAGATACATATGTAGGAAATCTACCATCAAACAGGGGTTCAGGGGTCAGGCTCAGGGTTTGTTTTAACCAACACACCAAAATCTAAAAGTATATATCACATTATATTGAAGCCGAATTGAAGAATAACTCATAACGTCCTAGCATGATAATTTTGTGCCGTAAAACGTGTCCCCCTTGCCACCAAAAAAAAGAGGACAACCAGGAAGAGGGTCCTCACCAGCCCAGCGGTCTCAAGCAGACAGAAGAAACGTTGGGATCCACAATGTCCAAGATCAGGTTTGTCCTCTACTATATGAAGATTACAATAAGCATAAAGATGACATATAGAATAGTCATATAATA
>JAQQSB010001450.1:0-61322 GCA_029721515.1 Synanceia verrucosa
GAATGTAGCAGTATGAAGGTGAAGTAGAATGAATGTTGAAAAATTATGAATGTTTAATTCATGAATTTCAATTTAAAAGCTGAATGGTGAAAATGTTTTGAATTTAACACATTTGAAAATGTTTGAATTTAATTCTGCTGGCCACTCCCTGATTGACTTGGGCCCCCTTGGGCCAGGGCCACCCCTATGAAAAAGTCTAGACACACCCCTGGTCAGTCTGTATATGAATGATTGATTATGGCATCCACTCTCTTTATCATGAGCATTGACCAATCAGAAGCTCTGTATCACAGGCATGCTCACTGCAGCCCAAGTGCCACACAGAGCTGGGTCAAGTTTCCATGGAGATCGGCCTCCCTCCCTTCTCACTCCCTCTCCCTGCACCAGCCTCTGTCTCCCTCTGCCCCCTTAGGCTGCCATTCATTTGAACTGAGTCAGACCCTGCCAAACTCCTCTAAATAACTCCAAAACCGTGAGGAGTACAGCTTTGGGGTTTAGACCGTGGGCGGCAGGAGCTCATGACGATCGCAGCGATGTAAATTTCATGTCTCTAGCCCACTCAGAAGGCTGACAGCGGCAGGTTAAACACAAGAGGTTTCTCTGCTTCCTCACGCCTTTTCCTCTGAAAATTAACATTGCAGTCTATGGAGGGATTTCTGGAGGTGCCGCCTCTAATTAAGGGTCTGGAGCCAAAACTATAAACCTCACAGACACGAGAGACACATCGCTACGATCGGGACAAGATTTCCAACGTTTTGATGTAAAAATTATGTCCGTGGGGTGTACATTAGCCCTCACAATCGCGATTTAAAAATATTTTTTCAGACGCTTCAGACACTGCTCTCCACTCTAGGTGTGTAGTTCTCCCACTCTAGTGCATAATAGACACCCATGTTAAAGGCTGATTTTTGAAGATTTCATGGTCTGAGATATGCTGAAATTGTGAATGAACCGTATATTTTTTGAATTGAAGATGAATTATGAATATGTAGCCAGGAAAATTTGCCGCGTTTGAAAGTTGAATGAAGTTTCTAAGTGAAAGTATGAAGGAGTTATGAAGGTTTGTTCGAGGCTGAAAATTTTTAAATTTGAAGCTCTCCCCATTCATTTCCAATGGGAAAATTTTTTGAATTATTGTTAATAACTCGGAAATTATGAAGGTTATGGCTTAGAAAAATACAAGCAATAATGTCCTGATGAAGACGCACGTTTTGAAGTTCGTTTGAAGTTTCTAGCTTGAAAACTGTGGGAGAAGAAGCGCTTAAAAACGAGGTAGAATAAAAATAATAACTAGAAGAGCAATTGCTGAAGCAATTGCGGGGTGTGAATGCTCGCAGCTGAAGCTACGCTGCTGAATGCTGCTGAATGCTAATGCTGAATGCTGCTGAGCTGAAGCTAAACTGCTGAATGCTGGGTTGAACGTATGAATGAGAATGAATTGTATGAATAGAAACTTTGAAAATGAAAGCTGAAGCCAAACTGCTGAATGCTGGGTTGAATGTATGAATGAGAATGAATTGTATGAATAGAAATTTTGAAAATAAAAGCCTAAGCCAAACTGCTGAATGCTGGGTTGAATGTTTGAATGAGAATGAATTGTATGGCTAAGCAGAATGAATGTTGAAAAATTATGAATGTATAATTCATGAATTTGAATTTAAAAGCTGAATGGTGAAAATGTTTGAATTTTATTGAAAAGTTGAATGTTAAATGTGTGCCTGTTCGAGATCCATGTTGCAATCGAACACACCGAAGCACGCACTCACGTGCGTGCCTGTCCCAGATCCATGTTGCAATCAAACACACCCGGAACGCACTCACGTGCGTGCCTGTCCCAGATCCATGTTGCAATCAAACACACCGCGCACGCACTCACGTGCGTGCCTGTCCCAGATCCATGTTGCAATCGAACACACGAAGCACGCACTATGTGCGTGCCTGACTTTGTTTCCTGTGAAGACTCAATCAGAATTCGGGACTTTTATTTTGAAAGGACAGTCATAGACACAGCTTCCTGTGAGGAAACAGTCACCCCTCTGGAGTTTGACCTAATTCTGCTGGCCACCCCTGCATGACTTGGGCCCCCTTGGGCCCGGGCCCCCCCTTTAAAAAAGTCTAGACACGCCCCTGGTCTGTCTGTGTGTGTGTGTGATTGATGATGTCATCCACTCTCTGTATCATGAGCATTGATCGATCAGAAGCCTGTATAAGCCCCAGGCAGGGTCACTTGAGGTCAACTGCCAAGAGCTGGGCCGTTTCCATGGAGACGGCCCCTCCCTTCTCACTCCCTCTCCCTGCACCAGCTTCTGTCCCCTTAGGCTGCCATTCACTTTAACTGAGTCAGACCCTGCCGAACTCCTCTAAATAACTCCCCAACCGTAAGGCGTACGGCTTTGGGGTTTGGACCGTGGGCGGCAGGAGCTCGCGACGATCGCAGCGGTGTCAATTTTATGTCTCTAGCCCACTCAGAAGGCTGACAGCGGCAGGTTAAACACAAGAGGTTTCTCTGCTTCCTCACGCCTTTTCCTCTGAAATTTAACATTGGGCCCAATGGAGAGATTTTTGGAGGTGCGGCCCTATTTAAGGGTCTGGAGCCAAAACTATAAACCTGACAGACATGGGAGACACATCGCTACGACCGAGACGAAATTTCCAACGTTTTGATGTAAAAATTATGTCCGTGGGGTGTACCTAGCCCTCACAATCGCGATTTAAAAATATTTTTTTCAGACGATTCAGACACTGCTCTCCACTCTAGGTGTGTAGTTCTCCCACTCTAGTGCACGCAATAGACACCCATGTTAAAGGATGATTTTTGAAGATTTCATGGTCTGAAATATGATGAAATTGTGAATGAACCGTACATTTTTTGAATTGAAGATGAATTATGAATATGTAGCCAGGAAAATTTCCTGCGTTTTGAAAGTTGAATGAAGTTTCTAAGTCAAAGTATGAAGGAGTTATGAAGGTTTGTTCGAGATTGAAAATGTTTGAAATTTGAAGCTCTCCCCATGCATTTCCAATGGGAAAATTTCGGTGAATTTTTGCCCATAACTCGGAAATTTTGAAGGTTACGGCTATGAAAAGTAATAGCAATAATGTCCCGATGAAGACGCACGTTTTGAAGTTCGTTTGAAGTTTCTAGGTTGAAATTTGTGGGAGAAGAAGCGTGCCAAAAAATGGGGGGGGAAGAAAAATAATAATAAAGAACACAGAATAACATAGGTTGTGAATGCTTCGCATTCACACCCAATAATAAAGGTAGGAGAACATAGGTGTGAATGCCTTGGGGCATTCACACCAACTAGAAGAGCAATTGCTGAAGCAATTGCGGGTGTGAATGCCCGCAGCTGAAGCTACGCTGCTGAATGCTAATGCTGGGTTGAATGTATGAATGAGAATGAATTGTATGAATTGAAATTTTGAAAATAAAAGCCTAAGCCAAACTGCTGAATGCTGGGTTGAATGTTTGAATGAGAATGAATTGTATGAATACAAATTTTGAAAATAAAAGCCTAAGCCAAACTGCTGAATGCTGGGTTGAATTTTTGAATGAGAATGAATTGTATGAATTGAAACTTTGAAAATAAAAGCTGAAGCCAAACAGCTGAATGCTGGGTTGAATGTAGTAATATGAAGGTTAAGTAGAATGAATGTTGAAAAATTATGAATGTATAATTCATGAATTTGAATTTAAAAGCTGAATGGTGAAATATATACATGGTGAAGTATATAATTAGCATTGACCAATCAGAAGCCTGTATCACAGGCATGCTGACTGCAGCCCAAGTGCCACACACACAGCTGGGCCGTTTCCATGGAGACGGCCCCTCCCTTCTCACTCCCTCTCCCTGCACCAGCCTCTGTCTCCTTCTGCCCCCTTAGGCTGCCATTCATTTGAACTGAGTCAGACCCTGCCGAACTCCTCTAAATAACTCCAAAACCGTGAGGAGTACAGCTTTGGGGTTTGGACCGCGGCAGGAGCTCGCGAGGGTCGCAGCGATGTAAATTTCATGTCTCTAGCCCACTCAGAAGGCTGACAGCGGCAGGTTAAACACAAGAGGTTTTTCTGCTTCCTCACGCCTTTTCCTCTGAAAATTAACATTGCAGTCTATGGAGGGATTTGTGGAGGTGCCGCCCTAATTAAGGGTCTGGAGCCAAAACTATAAACCTCACAGACATGAGACACACATCGCTACGATCGGGACAAGATTTCCAACGTTTTGATGTAAAAATTATGTCCGTGGGATGTACGTAGCCCTCACAATCGCGATTTAAAAATATTTTTTTCAGACGCTTCAGACACTGCTCTCCACTCTAGGTGTGTAGTTGTCCCACTCTAGTGCACGCAATAGACACCCATGTTAAAGGCTGATTTTTGAAGATTTCATGGTCTGACATAAGTCGAAATTGTGAATGAACTGTACATTTTTTGAATTGAAGATGAATTATGAATATGTAGCCAGGAAAATTTGCCGCGTTTTGAAAGTAGAATGAAGTTTCTAAGTGAAAGTATGAAGGAGTTATGAAGGTTTGTTCGAGGCTGAAAATTTTTTAAATTTGAAGCTCTCCCCATTCATTTCCAATGGGAAAATTTTTTGAATTATTGTTAATAATTCTGAAATTATGAAGGTTATGGCTTAGAAAAATACAAGCACAGATGTCCCGATGAAGACGCACGTTTTGAAGTTCGTTTGAAGTTTCTAGCTTGAAAACTGTGGGAGAAGAAGCGAGCCGAAAAAGTGAGCGGAAGAATAATAATAACTAGACTAAAAATTCCTGAAGAAATTTTAATATGTGCCTGCACACATGACGCCGGACCCACGCGACGCCGGGCCATGTAGGCCCAGCCTGATGCATGCTGACCCTCTCCTGCACCGAAGCACGCACTACGTGCGTGCATGTCCCAGGTTCGTGTTGAAAACAAACACACCGAAGCACGCACTACGTGCGTGCATGTCCCAGGTTCCTGTTGCAAACAAACACACCTTGTTTCCTGTGAAGATCAAATCAGAGTTCGGGGCTTTTATTTTGAAAGGACAGTCATGGCCACAGCTTCCCGTGAGGAAAAAAGTTACCCCTCTGAAGTTGGGGACTTTTATTTTGAAGGAAACAGCCTGAGCTTCCTATCTGTGTGTATGAATCAATGATGTCACCCACTCTCTGTATCATCAGCATTGACCTATGTATCATATCACAGACAGGGTCCCTTCAGTTCAAATACCACACACACACAGCTGCTCTGTCACACTATGCTTCTGATTATGAGCTGACCTGTCCAATCACCTCTCGTATAAAAAAAACTATAAGGAGTAGAGCTTAGATTTTCGCATGTGAATGATGCTGTGGTGATGGAGGTTCATGCATATCACTTAATTCTGCTGGCCACCCCTGCATGGCTTCGACACCCCATGGGGCACCCCTATGGAAAAGTCTAGGCGCGCCCCTGGTCTGACTCCCACACTGGCTCCCACTGACTGCCATTGATTTCAAGCTGAGTCGGACCATGCCAAACTCCTCTGAATAACTCAAGAACCGTAAGGAGTACGGGTTTGGGGTTTGGACGAGAGGCGGCAGGAGCTCGCGAGGATCGCAGCGGTGTAAATTTTATGTCTCTAGCCCGCTCAGAAGGCAGACAGCGGCAAGTTAAACACAAGAGGTTTTCCTGCTTTCTCACGCCTTTTCCTCTGAAAATTAACATTGGGCCCAATGGAGAGAATTTTGGGAGGTGCTGCCCTAATTAAGGGTCTGGAGCCAAAACCATAAATCTCAGAGACATAAGAGACACATCGCTACGACCGGGACGAAATTTCCAACGTTTTGCTGTAAAAATTATGTCGGTGGAGTGAACGTAGCCCTCACAATCGCGATTTGAAAAAAAAAAAATCAGACGATTCTGAAACTGCTCTCCACTCTAGGTGTGTAGTTGTGTCACTCTAGTGCACGCAATAGACACCCATGTTAAGCTCTGATTTTTGAAGATTTCATGGTCTGGAAAAAGTTGAAATGCTGAAGAAACTATACATTTTTTTAAATGAAGATGAATTATGAATATGTTGCCAGGAAAATTTGCTGCGTTTTGAAGGTTGAATGGAATTTCTAGGTGAAAGTATGAGGGAGCTGTGACTGTTTGTTCACTGAAGAAAAAAAATTGAATTCCGACCCTTTCCCCATTCATTCCTATGGGACATTTTTCGGTGGTTTTTGGGGTCTAGCGTCGCCATGGTAACAGTTTTGACGGAGAAAAGTAATAGCCATGGTGGCACGATCGAGACGCACGTTTTGATATATCTCATGCCTGGGTGCACCTTACGGTACGACCCACATTAATTGTCAAGAATGTCTATAATAATAAAAAAAATAAACTCTCGTCCAGAATACTAATAAGCGCGTTGCTGGCTAAAATACAGTGTTTTTATGATGTTTGGATGGATTTTTTTGGGATTTTTTGGGTTATTTTATAATTTTACATCATATATGTGTGTTTTGGACCTACTACAAGCATTCATGGCAGGCTTCGCCTGCCATGAATGCTAAGACACTTGGGGAACCCCCCCAAAAGGAATAGTAATATGTGCCGCCGTGCTCGCAAGGCTGGCTTCGCCAGCCTTGCTCGACGGCAGGCACATAACTAGAAGAGCAATTGCTGAAGCAATTGCGGGGTGTGAATGCCCGCAGCTGAAGCTACGCTGCTGAATGCTAATGCTGGATAGCTGAAGCCAAACTGCTGAATGCTGGGTTGAATGTTTGAATGAGAATGAATTGTATGAATTGAAATTTTGAAAATGAAAGCTGAAGCCAAACTGCTGAATGCTGGGTTGAATGTTTGAATGAGAATGAATTGTATGAATTGAAATTTTGAAAATAAAAGCCTAAGGCAAACTGAGTTGAATGTAGTAATATGAAGGTTAAGCAGAACGAATGTTGAAAAATTATGAATGTATAATCCATGAAATTGAATGTAAAAGCTGAATGGTGAAAATGTTTGAATTTAACGATGCTATGTTGAGGGAGATGCATGCATATCATATAACTCTGCTGGCCACCCCTGACTGACTTGGGCCCCCCTCGGGCCAGGGCCACCCCTATGAAAAAGTCTTGACGCACCCCTGGTCAGTCTGTATATGAATGATTGATTATGGCATCCACTGTCTTTATCATGAGCATTGACCAATCAGAAGCCTGTATCACAGGCATGCTCACTGCAGCCCAAGTGCCACACACAGAGCTGGGCCGTTTCCATGGAGACGGCCCTCCCTTCTCACTCCCCTCTCCTGCGCCAGCCTCTGTCCCCATAGACTGCCATTCATTTGAACTGAGTCAGACCCTGCCGAACTCCTCTAAATAACTCCCCAACCGTGAGGAGTACAGCTTTGGGGTTTGGACCGTGGGCGGCAGGAGCTCGCGAGGGTCGCAGCGGTCTAAATTTTATGTCTCTAGCCCTCTCAGAAGGCTGACAGCGGCAGGTTAAACACGAGAGGTTTCTCTGCTTCCTCACGCCTTTTCCTCTGAAATTTAACATTGCAGTCTATGGAGGGATTTCTGGAGGTGCCGCCATAATTAAGGGTCTGGAGCCAAAACTATAAATCTCACAGGCATGTGAGGCACATCGATACGACCGGGACGAAATTTCCAACGTTTTGATGTATAAATTATGTCGGTGGGGCGTGCGTAGCCTCTAGCAATCGCTGTTTCAAAATATTTTTTCAGCTGATGCAGAAGCTGCTCTCCACTCTAGGTGTGTAGTTCTCCCACTCTAGTGCACGCAATAGACACCCATGTTTAACTCTGCTTTCCATGGTCTGACATAAGGCGAAATGCTGAATAAACTATACATTTTTTTAATAAATGATGAATTATGAAAATGTAGCCAGGAAAATTTTCTGCGTTTTCCAAGTTGAATGGAGTTTCTAGGCCCAACTACGAGGAAGCTGTGAGTGTTTGTTCAGTGAGGTTAAATCACTGAGAAAGTCTGAAGCCCCATTCATTTCCTATGGGAAATTTTGAAATGAATTATGGTCCATAACTCGGAAATTATAAGGAATATCAAAATTCTGAATACAAGCACACCATTCCCGGCCGAGCCGGTCGTTTTTGGCGCTGAACGGCGTTTCTACGACCAACGGTGCGGGAGGAGTAGCGGTTCAAAGTTTTGAGTAGGGGGGTTTTAAATGTAATACTAGAAGAGCAATTGCTGAAGCAATTGCGGGGTGTGAATGCCCGCAGCTGAAGCTACGCTGCTGAATGCTAATGCTGGGTTGAATGTATGAATGAGAATGAATTGTACGAATTGAAATTTTGAAAATGAAAGCTGAAGCCAAACTGCTGAATGCTGAGTTGAATGTAGTAGTATGAAGGTTAAGCAGAATGAATGTTGAAAAATTATGAATGTATAATTCATGAATTTGAATTTAAAAGCTGAATGGTGAAAATGTTTGAATTTTATTCAAAAGTTGAATGTAAATGTGTGCCTGTCCCAAATCCATGTTGCAATCAAACACACCGAAGCACGCACTACGTGCGTGCCTGACTTTGTTTCCTGTGAAGACTCAATCAGAATTCGGGACTTTTATTTTGAAAGGACAGTAATAGACACAGCTTCCTGTGAGGAAACAGTTACCCCTCTGGAGTTTGACCTAATTCTGCTGGCCACCCCTGCATGACTTGGGCCCCCCTTGGGCCCCGGCCCCCCCTTTAAAAAAGTCTAGACACGCCCCTGGTCTGTCTGTGTGTGTGTGTGTGTGTGTGTGTGTGATTGATGATGTCATCCACTCTCTGTATCATGAGCATTGATCGATCAGAAGCCTGTATAAGCCCCAGGCAGGGTCACTTGAGGTCAACTGCCAAGAGCTGGGCTGTTTCCATGGAGACGGCCCCTCCCTTCTCACTCCCTCTCCCTGCACCAGCCTCTGTCACCTTCTGTCCCCTTAGGCTGCCATTCATTTGAACTGAGTCAGACCCTGCCGAACTCCTCTAAATAACTCCAAAACCGTGAGGAGTACAGCTTTGGGGTTTAGACCGTGGGCGGCAGGAGCTCGCGACGATCGCAGCGATGTAAATTTTATGTCTCTAGCCCACTCAGAAGGCTGACAGCGGCAGGTTAAACACAAGAGGTTTCTCTGCTTCCTCACGCCTTTTCCTCTGAAAATTAACATTGCAGTCTATGGAGGGATTTCTGGAGGTGCCGCCCTAATTAAGGGTCTGGAGCCAAAACTATAAACCTCACAGACACGAGAGACACATCGCTACGACCGGGACGAAATTTCCAACGTTTTGATGTAAAAATTATGTCCGTGGGGTGTACGTAGCCCTCACAATCGCGATTTAAAAATATTTTTTTCAGACGCTTCAGACACTGCTCTCCACTCTAGGTGTGTAGTTCTCCCACTCTAGTGCACGCAATAGACACCCATGTTAAAGGCTGATTTTTGAAGATTTCATGGTCTGAGATATGCTGAAATTGTGAATGAACCGTACATTTTTGAATAGACAATGATTTATGAATATGTAGCCAGGGAAATTTCCTGCGTTTTGAAAGTTGAATGAAGTTTCTAAGTCCAATTATGAAGGAGTTATGAAGGTTTGTTCGAGGTTGAAAATTTTTGAAGTTTGAAGCTCTCCCCATTCATTTTCAATGGGAAAATTTTGATGAATTATGGTTAATAACTCGGAAATTATGAAGGTTACGGTTATGAAAAGTAATAGCACACGTGTCCCGATGAAGCCGCACGTTTTGAAGTTGGTTTGAAGTTTCTAGCTTGAAAACTGTGGGAGAAGAAGCGAGCCAAAAAACAGGGGGGGAAGAAAAATAATAATAATAAAGGTAGGATAACATAGGTGTGAATGCCTTGGGGCATTCACACCAATAATAATAATAAAGGACACAGAAGAACATAGGTTGTGAATGCTTCGCATTCACACCCAACTAGAAGAGCAATTGCTGAAGCAATTGCGGGTGTGAATGCCCGCAGCTGAAGCGACGCTGCTGAATGCTAATGCTGGGTTGAATGTATGAATGAGAATGAATTGTATGAATTGAAATTTTGAAAATGAAAGCTGAAGCCAAACTGCTGAATGCTGGGTTGGATGTTTGAATGAGAATGAATTGTATGAATTGAAATTTTGAAAATGAAAGCTGAAGCCAAACTGCTGAATGCTGGGTTGAATGTTTGAAGGAGAATGAATTGTATGAATAGAAACTTTGAAAATGAAAGCTGAAGCCAAACTGCTGAATGCTGGGTTGAATGTAGTAGTATGAAGGTTAAGTAGAATGAATGTTGAAAAATTATGAATGTATAATTCATGAAATTGAATGTAAAAGCTGAATGGTGAAAATGTTTGAATTTAACAATGCTATGTTGAGGGAGATGCATGCATATCATATAACTCTGCTGGCCACCCCTGACTGACTTGGGCCCCCCTTGGGCCAGGGCCACCCCTATGAAAAAGTCTAGACGCACCCCTGGTCAGTCTGTATATGAATGATTGATTATGGCATCCACTCTCTTTATCATGAGCATTGACCAATCAGAAGCCTGTATCACAGACATGCTCACTGCAGCCCAAGTGCCACACACAGAGCTGGGCCGTTTCCATGGAGACGGCCCCTCCCTTCTCACTCCCTCTCCCTGCACCAGCCTCTGTCCCCATAGACTGCCATTCATTTGAACTGAGTCAGAGCCTGCCGAACTCCTCTAAATAATTCCACAACCGTAAGGAGTACAGCTTTGGGGTTTGGACCGTGGGCGGCAGGAGCTCGCGATGATCGCAGCGGTGTAAATTTCATGTCTCTAGCCCACTCAGAAGGCTGACAGCGGCAGGTTAAACACGAGAGGTTTCTCTGCTTCCTCACGCCTTTTCCTCTGAAATTTAACATTGCAGTCTATGGAGGGATTCTTGGAGGTGCCGCCCTAATTAAGGGTCTGGAGCCAAAACTATAAACCTCACAGGCACGTGAGGCACATCAATACGACCGGGACGAAATTTCCAACGTTTTGATGTATAAATTATGTCGGTGGGGCGTACGTAGCCCTCGCAATCGCCGTTTCAAAATATTTTTTCAGCTGATGCAGAAGCTGCTCTCCACTCTAGGTGTGTAGTTCTCCCACTCTAGTGCACGCAATAGACACCAATGTTAAACTCTGCTTTCCATGGTCTGAAATAAGGCAAAATGCTGAATAAACTATACATTTTTTTAATAAATGATGAATTATCAAAATGTAGCCAGGAAAATTTCCTGCGTTTTACACGTTGAATGGAGTTTCTAGGCACAACTACGAGGGAGCTGTGAGCGTTTGTTCAGTGAGGTTAAATGACTGAAAAAGTCTGAAGCCCCATTCATTTCCTATGGGAAATTTTGAAATGGATTATGGTCCATAACTCGGAAATTATAAGGAATATCAAAATTCTGAATACAAGCACACCATTCCCGGCCGAGCCGGTCGTTTTTGGCGCTGAACGGCGTTTCTACGACCAACGGTGCGGGAGGAGTAGCGGTTCAAAGTTTTGAGTAGGGGGGTTTTAAATGTAATACTAGAAGAGCAATTGCTGAAGCAATTGCGGGGTGTGAATGCCCGCAGCTGAAGCTACGCTGCCGAATGCTAATGCTGGGTTGAATGTATGAATGAGAATGAATTGTATGACTTGAAACTTTGAAAATGAAAGCTGAAGCCAAACTGCTGAATGCTGGGTTGAATGTTTGAATGAGAATGAATTGTATGACTTGAAACTTTGAAAATAAAAGCCTAAGCCAAACTGCTGAATGCTGGGTTGAATGTAGTAGTATGAAGGTTAAGCAGAATGAATGTTGAAAAATTATGAATGTATAATCCATGAATTTCAATGTAAAAGCTGAATGGTGAAAATGTTTGAATTTAATTCTGCTGGCCACCCCTGACTGACTTGGGCCCCCCTTGGGCCAGGGCCACCTATGAAAAAGTCTAGACGCACCCCTGGTCAGTCTGTATATGAATGATTGATTATGGCATCCACTGTCTTTATCATGAGCATTGACCAATCAGAAGCCTGTATCACAGGCATGCTCACTGCAGCCCAAGTGCCACACACAGAGCTGGGCCGTTTCCATGGAGACGGCCCCTCCCTTCTCACTCCCTCTCCCTGCACCAGCTTCTGTCCCCATAGACTGCCATTCATTTGAACTGAGTCAGACCCTGCCAAACTCCTCTAAATAACTCCAAAACCGTGAGGAGTACAGCTTTGGGGTTTGGACCGTGGGCGGCAGGAGCTCGCGAGGGTCGCAGCGGTGTAAATTTCATGTCTCTAGCCCACTCAGAAGGCTGACAGCGGCAGGTTAAACACAAGAGGTTTCTCTGCTTCCTCACGCCTTTTCCTCTGAAAATTAACATTGCAGTCTATGGAGGGATTTCTGGAGGTGCCGCCCTAATTAAGGGTCTGGAGCCAAAACTATAAACCTCACAGACACGAGAGACACATCGCTACGATCGGGACAAGATTTCCAACGTTTTGATGTATAAATTATGTCGGTGGGGCGTACGTAGCCCTAGCAATCGCCGTTTCAAAATATTTTTTCAGCTGATGCAGAAGCTGCTCTCCACTCTAGGTGTGTAGTTCTCCCACTCTAGTGCATAATAGACACCCATGTTAAACTCTGCTTTCCATGGTCTGACATAAGGCGAAATGCTGAATAAACTATACATTTTTTTAATAAATGATGAATTATGAAAATGTAGCCAGGAAAATTTGCTGCGTTTTACAAGTTGAATGGAGTTTCTAGGCCCAACTACGAGGAAGCTGTGAGTGTTTGTTCAGTGAGGTTAAATGACTGAAAAAGTCTGAAGCCCCATTCATTTCCTATGGGAAATTTTGAAATGGATTATGGTCCATAACTCGGAAATTATAAGGAATATCAAAATTCTGAATACAAGCACACCATTCCCGGCCGAGCCGGTCGTTTTGGCGCGGGAACGGCGTTTCTACGACCAACGGTGCGGGAGGAGTAGCGGTTCAAAGTTTTGAGTAGGGGGTTTTAAATGTAATACTAGAAGAGCAATTGCTGAAGCAATTATGGTGTGAATGCCCGCAGCTGAAGCTACGCTGCCGAATGCTAATGCTGGGTTGAATGTTTGAATGAGAATGAATTGTATGAATAGAAACTTTGAAAATAAAAGCCTAAGCCAAACTGCTGAATGCTGGGTTGAATGTAGTAGTATGAAGGTGAAGTAGAATGAATGTTGAAAAATTATGAATGTATAATTCATGTACGTGCGTGCATGCCTGACTTTGTTTCCTGTGAAGACTCAATCAGAATTCTGGACTTTTATTTTGAAAGGACAGTCATAGACACAGCTTCCTGTGAGGAAACAGTTACCCCTCTGGAGTTTGACCTAATTCTGCTGGCCACCCCTGCATGACTTGGGCCCCCCTTGGGCCCCGGCCCCCCCTTTAAAAAAGTCTAGACACGCCCCTGGTCTGTCTGTGTGTGTGTGTGTGTGATTGATGATGTCATCCACTCTCTGTATCATGAGCATTGATCGATCAGAAGCCTGTATAAGCCCCAGGCAGGGTCACTTGAGGTCAACTGCCAAGAGGTGGGCTGTTTCCATGGAGACGGCCCCTCCCTTCTCACTCCCTCTCCCTGTGCCAGCTTCTGTCCCCTTAGACTGCCATTCATTTGAACTGAGTCAGACCCTGCCGAACTCCTCTAAATAACTCCAAAACCGTGAGGAGTACAGCTTTAGGGTTTGGACCGTAGGCGGCAGGAGCTCGCGAGGGTCGCAGCGGTCTAAATTTCATGCCTCTAGCCCACTCAGAAGGCTGACAGCGGCAGGTTAAACACAAGAGTTTTCTCTGCTTCCTCACGCCTTTTCCTCTGAAAATTAACATTGCAGTCTATGGAGGGATTTCTGGAGGTGCCGCCCTAATTAAGGGTCTGGAGCCAAAACTATAAACCTCACAGACACGAGAGACACATCGCTACGATCGAGACAAGATTTCCAACGTTTTGATGTAAAAATTATGTCCGTGGGGTGTACGTAGCCCTCACAATCGCGATTTAAAAATATTTTTTTCAGACGCTTCAGACACTGCTCTCCACTCTAGGTGTGTAGTTCTCCCACTCTAGTGCACGCAATAGACACCCATGTTAAAGGCTGATTTTTGAAGATTTCATGGTCTGAGATATGCTGAAATTGTGAATGAACCGTACATTTTTTGAATTGAAGATGAATTATGAATATGTAGCCAGGAAAATTTGCCGCGTTTTGAAAGTTGAATGAAGTTTCTAAGTGAAAGTATGAAGGAGTTATGAAGGTTTGTTCGAGGCTGAAAATTTTTTAAATTTGAAGCTCTCCCCATTCATTTCCAATGGGAAAATTTTTTGAATTATTGTTAATAATTCTGAAATTATGAAGGTTATGGCTTAGAAAAATACAAGCAATAATGTCCCGATGAAGACGCACGTTTTGAAGTTCGTTTGAAGTTTCTAGCTTGAAAACTGTGGGAGAAGAAGCGCGGCGAAAAACGAGGTAGAAGAAAAATAATAATAATAAAGGTAGGAGAACATAGGTGTGAATGCTTTGGGCATTCACACCAACTAGAAGAGCAATTGCTGAAGCAATTGCGGGGTGTGAATGCCCGCAGCTGAAGCTACGCTGCTGAATGCTGCTGAATGCTGCTGAATGCTGGGTTGAATTTTTGAATGAGAATGAATGGTATGAATTGAATGTTTGAAAATAAAAGCCTAAGCCAAACTGCTGAATGCTGGGTTGAATGTTTGAATGAGAATGAATTGTATGAATTGAAACTTTGACAATAAAAGCTGAAGCCAAACAGCTGAATGCTGGGTTGAATGTAGTAATATGAAGGTTAAGTAGAATGAATGTTGAAAAATTATGAATGTATAACTAATGAATTTGAATTTAAAAGCTGAATGGTGAAATATATACATGGTGAAGTATATAATTAGCATTGACCAATCAGAAGCCTGTATCACAGACATGCTCACTGCAGCCCAAGTGCCACACACAGAGCTGGGCCGTTTCCATGGAGACGGCCCCTCCCTTCTCACTCCCTCTCCCTGCACCATCCTCTGTCTCCTTCTGCCCCCTTAGGCTGCCATTCATTTGAACTGAGTCAGACCCTGCCAAACTCCTCTAAATAACTCCAAAACCGTGAGGAGTACAGCTTTGGGGTTTGGACCGTGGGCGGCAGGAGCTCGCGATGATCGCAGCGGTGTAAATTTCATGTCTCTAGCCCACTCAGAAGGCTGACAGCGGCAGGTTAAACACAAGAGGTTTTTCTGCTTCCTCACGCCTTTTCCTCTGAAAATTAACATTGCAGTCTATGGAGGGATTTCTGGAGGTGCCGCCCTAATTAAGGGTCTGGAGCCAAAACTATAAACCTCACAGACATGAGACACACATCGCTACGATCGGGACAAGATTTCCAACGTTTTGATGTAAAAATTATGTCCGTGGGATGTACGTAGCCCTCGCAATCGCGATTTAAAAATATTTTTTTCAGACGCTTCAGACACTGCTCTCCACTCTAGGTGTGTAGTTCTCCCACTCTAGTGCACGCAATAGACACCCATGTTAAAGGCTGATTTTTGAAGATTTCATGGTCTGACATAAGTCGAAATTGTGAATGAACTGTACATTTTTTGAATTGAAGATGAATTATGAATATGTAGCCAGGAAAATTTGCCGCGTTTTGAAAGTAGAATGAAGTTTCTAAGTGAAAGTATGAAGGAGTTATGAAGGTTTGTTCGAGGCTGAAAATTTTTTAAATTTGAAGCTCTCCCCATTCATTTCCAATGGGAAAATTTTGATGAATTATTGTTAATAACTCGGAGATTATGAAAGTTATCAAAATTCTGAATACATCCGTACTATTCCCGATGAAGACGCACGTTTGGAAGTTGGTTTGAAGTTTCTAGCTTGAAAACTGTGGGAGAAGAAGCGGTCCAAAAAACTGGGGGGAAGAAAAATAATAATAATAAAGAACACAGAAGAACATAGGTTGTGAATGCTTCGCATTCACACCCAACTAGAAGAGCAATTGCTGAAGCAATTGCGGGTGTGAATGCCCGCAGCTGAAGCTACGCTGCTGAATGCTAATGCTGGGTTGAATGTATGAATGAGAATGAATTGTATGAATTGAAATTTTGAAAATGAAAGCTGAAGCCAAACTGCTGAATGCTGGGTTGAATGTTTGAATGAGAATGAATTGTATGAATAGAAACTTTGAAAATGAAAGCCTAAGCCAAACTGCTGAATGCTGGGTTGAATGTATGAATGAGAATGAATTGTATGAATTGAAACTTTGAAAATGAAAGCTGAAGCCAAACTGCTGAATGCTGGGTTGAATGTTTGAATGAGAATGAATTGTATGAATTGAAACTTTGAAAATAAAAGCCTAAGCAAACTGCTGAACGCTGGGTTGAATGTTTGAATGAGAATGAATTGTATGAATTGAAATTTTGAAAATAAAAGCCTAAGCCAAACTGCTGAATGCTGGGTTGAATGTAGTAGTATGAAGGTTAAGCAGAATGAATGTTGAAAAATTATGAATGTATAATCCATGAATTTGAATGTAAAAGCTGAATGGTGAAAATGTTTGAATTTAATTCTGCTTGCCACCCCTGACTGACTTGGGCCCCCCTTGGGCCAGGGCCACCCCTATGAAAAAGTCTAGACGCACCCTGGTCAGTCTGTATATGAATGATTGATTATGGCATCCACTCTCTTTATCATGAGCATTGACCAATCAGAAGCCTGTATCACAGACATGCTCACTGCAGCCCAAGTGCCACACACACAGCTGGGCCGTTTCCATGGAGACGGCCCCTCCCTTCTCACTCCCTCTCCCTGCCCCAGCTTCTGTCCCCATAGACTGCCATTCATTTGAACTGAGTCAGACCCTGCCAAACTCCTCTAAATAACTCCACAACCGTAAGGAGTACAGCTTTGGGGTTTGGACCGTGGATGCAGGAGCTCCCGAGGATCGCAGCGGTGTCAATTTTATGTCTCTAGCCCACTCAGAAGGCTGACAGCGGCAGGTTAAACACCAGAGGTTTCTCTGCTTCCTCACGCCTTTTCCTCTGAAATTTAACATTGCAGTCTATGGAGGGATTCTTGGAGGTGCCGCCCTAATTAAGGGTCTGGAGCCAAAACTATAAACCTCACAGACACCAGAGGCACATCACTACGACCGGGGCGAAATTTCCAACATTTTGATGTATAAATTATGTCGGTGGGGCGTACGTAGCCCTCGCAATCGCCGTTTTAAAATATTTTTTCAGCTGATGCAGAAGCTGCTCTCCACTCTAGGTGTGTAGTTCTCCCACTCTAGTGCACGCAATAGACACCCATGTTAAACTCTGCTCTCCATGGTCTGACATAAGGCAAAATGCTGAATAAACTATACATTTTTTTAATAAATGATGAATTATGAAAATGTAGCCAGGAAAATTTGCTGCGTTTTCCAAGTTGAATGGAGTTTCTAGGCCCAACTACGAGGAAGCTGTGAGTGTTTGTTCAGTGAGGTTAAATGACTGAAAAAGTCTGAAGCCCCATTCATTTCCTATGGGAAATTTTGAAATGGATTATGGTCCATAACTCGGAAATTATAAGGAATATCAAAATTCTGAATACAAGCACACCATTCCGGCCGAGCCGGTCGTTTTGGCGCTGAACGGCGTTTCTACGACCAACGGTGCGGGAGGAGTAGCGGTTCAAAGTTTTGAGTAGGGGGTTTTAAATGTAATACTAGAAGAGCAATTGCTGAAGCAATTGCGGGTGTGAATGCCCGCAGCTGAAGCTACGCTGCCGAATGCTAATGCTGGGTTGAATGTATGAATGAGAATGAATTGTACAAATTGAAATTTTGAAAATGAAAGCCGAAGCCAAACTGCTGAATGCTGGGTTGAATGTTTGAATGAGAATGAATTGTATGAATTGAAACTTTGAAAATGAAAGCTGAAGCCAAACTGCTGAACGCTGGGTTGAATGTTTGAATGAGAATGAATTGTATGAATAGAAACTTTGAAAATAAAAGCCTAAGCAAACTGCTAAATGCTGGGTTGAATGTAGTGGTATGAAGGTTAAGCAGAATGAATGTTGAAAATTATGAATGTATAATTCATGAATTTGAATTTAAAAGCTGAATGGTGAAATATATACATGGTGAAGTATATAATTAGCATTGACCAATCAGAAGCCTGTATCACAGGCATGCTCACTGCAGCCCAAGTGCCACACACACAGCTGGGCCGTTTCCATGGAGACGGCCCTCCCTTCTCACTCCCTCTCCCTGCACCAGCCTCTGTCTCCTTCTGCCCCCTTAGGCTGCCATTCATTTGAACTGAGTCAGACCCTGCCAAACTCCTCTAAATAACTCCAAAACCGTGAGGAGTACAGCTTTGGGGTTTGGACCGTGGGCGGCAGGAGCTCCCGAGGATCGCAGCGGTGTAAATTTCATGTCTCTAGCCCACTCAGAAGGCTGACAGCGGCAGGTTAAACACAAGAGGTTTTTCTGCTTCCTCACGCCTTTTCCTCTGAAAATTAACATTGCAGTCTATGGAGGGATTTCTGGAGGTGCCGCCTAATTAAGGGTCTGGAGCCAAAACTATAAACCTCACAGACACGAGAGACACATCGCTACGATCGGGACAAGATTTCCAACGTTTTGATGTAAAAATTATGTCCGTGGGATGTACGTAGCCCTCACAATCGCGATTTAAAAATATTTTTTTCAGACGCTTCAGACACTGCTCTCCACTCTAGGTGTGTAGTTCTCCCACTCTAGTGCACGCAATAGACACCCATGTTAAAGGCTGATTTTTGAAGATTTCATGGTCTGACATAAGTCGAAATTGTGAATGAACTGTACATTTTTGAATTGACAATGATTTGTGAATATGTCGCCAGGGAAATTTACTGCGTTTTGAAAGTTGAATGAAGTTTCTAAGTGAAAGTATGAAGGAGTTATGAAGGTTTGTTCGCTGAAGGAAAATGTTTGAAAATCTCTGGATTTGAAGCTCTCCCCATTCATTTCCAATGGGAAATATTTTATGAATTATTGTTAATAACTCGGAGATTATGAAAGTTATCAAAATTCTGAATACATCCGCACTATTCCCGATGAAGCCGCACGTTTTGAAGTTGGTTTGAAGTTTCTAGCTTGAAAACTGTGGGAGAAGAAGCGCGGCGAAAAAGTGAGCGGAAGAAAAATAAGAATAAAGGTAGGATAACATAGGTGTGAATGCCTTGGGGCATTCACACCAACTAGAAGAGCAATTGCTGAAGCAATTGCGGGTGTGAATGCCCGCAGCTGAAGCTACGCTGCCGAATGCTAATGCTGGGTTGAATGTATGAATGAGAATGAGTTGTACGAATTGAAATTTTGAAAATGAAAGCTGAAGCCAAACTGCTGAATGCTGGGTTGAATGTTTGAATGAGAATGAATTGTATGAATTGAAACTTTGAAAATAAAAGCCTAAGCAAACTGCTGAACGCTGGGTTGAATGTTTGAAGGAGAATGAATTGTATGAATAGAAACTTTGAAAATAAAAGCCTAAGCAAACTGCTAAATGCTGGGTTGAATGTTTGAATGAGAATGAGTTGTACGAATTGAAATTTTGAAAATGAAAGCTGAAGCCAAACTGCTGAATGCTGGGTTGAATGTTTGAATGAGAATGAATTGTATGAATTGAAACTTTGAAAATAAAAGCCTAAGCAAACTGCTGAACGCTGGGTTGAATGTTTGAAGGAGAATGAATTGTATGAATAGAAACTTTGAAAATAAAAGCCTAAGCAAACTGCTGAATGCTGGGTTGAATGTAGTAATATGAAGGTTAAGCAGAATGAATGTTGAAAAATTATGAATGTATAATCCATGAATTTGAATTTAAAAGCTGAATGGTGAAATATATACATGGTGAAGTATATAATTAGCACTGACCAATCAGAAGCCTGTATCACAGGCATGCTCACTGCAGCCCAAGTGCCACACACACAGCTGGGCCGTTTCCATGGAGACGGCCCCTCCCTTCTCACTCCCTCTCCCTGCACCAGCCTCTGTCTCCTTCTGCCCCCTTAGGCTGCCATTCATTTGAACTGAGTCAGACCCTGCCAAACTCCTCTAAATAACTCCAAAACCGTGAGGAGTACAACTTTGGGGTTTGGACCGTGGGCTGCAGGAGCTCAGCGAGGGTCGCAGCGGTGTAAATTTCATGTCTCTAGCCCACTCAGAAGGCTGACAGCGGCAGGTTAAACACAAGAGGTTTCTCTGCTTCCTCACGCCTTTTCCTCTGAAAATTAACATTGCAGTCTATGGAGGGATTTCTGGAGGTGCCGCCCTAATTAAGGGTCTGGAGCCAAAACTATAAATCTCACAGGCATGTGAGGCACATCAATACGACCGGGACGAAATTTCCAACGTTTTGATGTATAAATTATGTCGGTGGGGCATACGTAGCCCTCGCAATCACCGTTTCAAAATATTTTTTCAGCTGATGCAGAAGCTGCTCTCCACTCTAGGTGTGTAGTTCTCCCACTCTAGTGCACGCAATAGACACCCATGTTAAACTCTGCTTTCCATGGTCTGACATAAGGCAAAATGCTGAATAAACTATACATTTTTTTAAGAAATGATGAATTATGAAAATGTAGCCAGGAAAATTTGCTGCGTTTTACAAGTTGAATGGAGTGTCTAGATGCAACTACGAGGGAGCTGTGAGTGTTTGTTCACTGAGGTTAAATGACTGAGAAACTCTGAAGTCCTGAGCCAGCCCCATTCATTTCCTATGGGAAATTTTGAGATGGATTATGGTCCATAACTCGGAAATTATAAGGAATATCAAAATTCTGAATACAAGCACACCATTCCCGGCCGAGCCGGGTCGCTTTGGCGCTGAACGGCGTTTCTACGACCAACGGTGCGGGAGGAGTAGCGGTTCAAAGTTTTGAGTAGGGGGGTTTTAAATGTAATACTAGAAGAGCAATTGCTGAAGCAATTGCGGGTGTGAATGCCCGCAGCTGAAGCTACGCTGCTGAATGCTAATGCTGGATAGCTGAAGCCAAACTGCTGAATGCTGGGTTGAATGTTTGAATGAGTATGAATTGAATGTTTGAAAATAAAAGCCTAAGCCAAACTGCTGAATGCTGGGTTGAATGTTTGAATGAGAATGAATTGTATGAATTGAAATTTTGAAAATGAAAGCTGAAGCCAAACTGCTGAATGCTGGGTTGAATGTTTGAATGAGAATGAATTGTATGAATTGAAATTTTGAAAATAAAAGCCTAAGGCAAACTGAGTTGAATGTAGTAATATGAAGGTTAAGCAGAACGAATGTTGAAAAATTATGAATGTATAATCCATGAAATTGAATGTAAAAGCTGAATGGTGAAAATGTTTGAATTTAACGATGCTATGTTGAGGGAGATGCATGCATATCATATAACTCTGCTGGCCACCCCTGACTGACTTGGGCCCCTCGGCCAGGGCCACCCCTATGAAAAAGTCTTGACGCACCCTGGTCAGTCTGTATATGAATGATTGATTATGGCATCCACTCTCTTTATCATGAGCATTGACCAATCAGAAGCCTGTATCACAGACATGCTCACTGCAGCCCAAGTGCCACACACAGAGCTGGGCCGTTTCCATGGAGACGGCCCCTCCCTTCTCACTCCCTCTCCCTGCACCAGCCTCTGTCCCCATAGACTGCCATTCATTTGAACTGAGTCAGACCCTGCCGAACTCCTCTAAATAACTCCCCAACCGTGAGGAGTACAGCTTTGGGGTTTGGACCGTGGGCGGCAGGAGCTCGCGAGGGTCGCAGCGGTCTAAATTTTATGTCTCTAGCCCTCTCAGAAGGCTGACAGCGGCAGGTTAAACACGAGAGGTTTCTCTGCTTCCTCACGCCTTTTCCTCTGAAATTTAACATTGCAGTCTATGGAGGGATTTCTGGAGGTGCCGCCATAATTAAGGGTCTGGAGCCAAAACTATAAATCTCACAGGCATGTGAGGCACATCGATACGACCGGGACGAAATTTCCAACGTTTTGATGTATAAATTATGTCGGTGGGGCGTACGTAGCCCTAGCAATCGCCGTTTCAAAATATTTTTCAGCTGATGCAGAAGCTGCTCTCCACTCTAGGTGTGTAGTTCTCCCACTCTAGTGCACGCAATAGACACCCATGTTTAACTCTGCTTTCCATGGTCTGACATAAGGCGAAATGCTGAATAAACTATACATTTTTTAATAAATGATGAATTATGAAAATGTAGCCAGGAAAATTTGCTGCGTTTTCCAAGTTGAATGGAGTATCTAGGTGCCACTATGAGGGAGCTGTGAGTGTTTGTTCAGTGAGGTTAAATCACTGAGAAAGTCTGAAGCCCCATTCATTTCCTATGGGAAATTTTGAAATGAATTATGGTCCATAACTCGGAAATTATAAGGAATATCAAAATTCTGAATACAAGCACACCATTCCCGGCCGAGCCGGTCGTTTTGGCGCGGGAACGGCGTTTCTACGACCAACGGTGCGGGAGGAGTAGCGGTTCAAAGTTTTGAGTAGGGGGGTTTTAAATGTAATACTAGAAGAGCAATTGCTGAAGCAATTGCGGGGTGTGAATGCCCGCAGCTGAAGCTACGCTGCCGAATGCTAATGCTGGGTTGAATGTATGAATGAGAATGAATTTTATGAATTGAAATTTTGAAAATAAAAGCTGAAGCCAAACTGCTGAATGCTGGGTTGAATGTTTGAATGAGAATGAATTGTATGAATTGAAATTTTGAAAATGAAAGCTGAAGCCAAACTGCTGAATGCTGGGTTGAATGTTTGAGTGAGAATGAATTGTATGAATAGAAATTTTGAAAATAAAAGCTGAAGCCAAACTGCTGAATGCTGGGTTGAATGTTTGAATGAGAATGATTTGTATGAATAGAAATTTTGAAAATAAAAGCTGAAGCCAAACTGCTGAATGCTGGGTTGAATGTTTGAATGAGAATGAATTGTATGAATAGAAACTTTGAAAATGAAAGCTGAAGCCAAACTGCTGAATGCTGGGTTGAATGTAGTAGTATGAAGGTTAAGCAGAATGAATGTTGAAAAATTATGAATGTATAATTCATGAATTTGAATTTAAAAGCTGAATGGTGAAAATGTTTGAATTTTATTCAAAAGTTGAACGTTAAATGTGTGCCTGTCCCAGATCCATGTTGCAATCGAACACACCGAAGCACGCACTACGTGCGTGCCTGTTCCAGATCTATGTTGCAATCAAACACACCGAAGCACGCACTACGTGCGTGCCTGACTTTGTTTCCTGTGAAGACTCAATCAGAATTCGGGACTTTTATTTTGAAAGGACAGTCATAGACACAGCTTCCTGTGAGGAAACAGTTACCCCTCTGGAGTTTGACCTAATTCTGCTGGCCACCCCTGCATGACTTGGGCCCCCCTTGGGCCCCGGCCCCCCCTTTAAAAAAGTCTAGACACGCCCCTGGTCTGTCTGTGTGTGTGATTGATGATGTCATCCACTCTGGGGTATCATGAGCATTGATCGATCAGAAGCCTGTATAAGCCCCAGGCAGGGTCACTTGAGGTCAACTGCCAAGAGCTGGGCCGTTTCCATGGAGACGGCCCCTCCCTTCTCACTCCCTCTCCCTGCACCAGCTTCTGTCCCCTTAGGCTGCCATTCATTTGAACTGAGTCAGACCCTGCCGAACTCCTCTAAATAACTCCCCAACCGTAAGGAGTACGGCTTTTGGGTTTGGACCGTAGGCGGCAGGAGCTCCCGACGATCGCAGCGGTGTAAATTTCATGTCTCTAGCCCACTCAGAAGGCTGACAGCGGCAGGTTAAACACAAGAGGTTTCTCTGCTTCCTCACGCCTTTTCCTCTGAAATTTAACATTGGGCTCAATGGAGAGATTTTTGGAGGTGCCGCCATATTTAAGGGTCTGGAGCCAAAACTATACACCTGACAGACATGGGAGACACATCGCTACGACCGGGACGAAATTTCCAACGTTTTGATGTAAAAATTATTTCAGTGGGGCGTACGTAGCCCTCACAATCGCGATTTAAAAAAAAAAATTTCAGACAATTCAGACACTGCTCTCCACTCTAGGTGTGTAGTTCTCCCACTCTAGTGCACGCAATAGACACCCATGTTAAAGGCTGATTTTTGAAGATTTCATGGTCTGAGATATGCTGAAATTGTGAATGAACCGTACATTTTTTGAATAGACAATGATTTATGAATATGTAGCCAGGGAAATTTCCTGCGCTTTGAAAGTTGAATGAAGTTTCTAAGTGAAAGTATGAAGGAGTTATGGAGGTTTGTTCGAGGCTGAAAATGTTTGAAGTTTGAAGCTCTCCCCATTCATTTTCAATGGAAATTTTTTCACGAATAATCGTTAATAATTCGGAAATTATGAAGGTTACGGCTACGAAAAGTAATAGCGCACGATTCCCGATGAAGACGCACGTTTTGAAGTTCGTTTGAAGTTTCTAGCTTGAAAACTGTGGGAGAAGAAGCGGTCCAAAAAACTGGTCGGCGGAATAATAATAATAAAGAACACAGGATAACATAGGTTGTGAATGCTTTGCATTCACACCCAACTAGAAGAGCAATTGCTGAAGCAATTGCGGGGTGTGAATGCCCGCAGCTGAAGCTACGCTGCCGAATGCTAATGCTGGGTTGAACGTATGAATGAGAATGAATTGTATGAATTGAAATTTTGAAAATGAAAGCTGAAGCCAAACTGCTGAATGCTGGGTTGAATGTTTGAAGGAGAATGAATTGTATGAATTGAAATTTTGAAAATGAAAGCTGAAGCCAAACTGCTGAATGCTGGGTTGAATGTTTGAAGGAGAATGAATTGTATGAATTGAAATTTTGAAAATGAAAGCTGAAGCCAAACTGCTGAATGCTGGGTTGAATGTAGTAATATGAAGGTTAAGCAGAACGAATGTTGAAAAATTATGAATGTATAATCCATGAAATTGAATGTAAAAGCTGAATGGTGAAAATGTTTGAATTTAACGATGCTATGTTGAGGGAGGTGCATGCATATCATATAACTCTGCTGGCCACCCCTGACTGACTTGGGCCCCCCTCGGGCCAGGGCCACCCCTATGAAAAAGTCTTGACGCACCCCTGGTCAGTCTGTATATGAATGATTGATTATGGCATCCACTGTCTTTATCATGAGCATTGACCAATCAGAAGCCTGTATCACAGACATGCTCACTGCAGCCCAAGTGCCACACACAGAGCTGGGCCGTTTCCATGGAGACGGCCCCTCCCTTCTCACTCCCTCTCCCTGCACCAGCCTCTGTCCCCATAGACTGCCATTCATTTGAACTGAGTCAGACCCTGCCGAACTCCTCTAAATAACTCCCCAACCGTGAGGAGTACAGCTTTGGGGTTTGGACCGTGGGCGGCAGGAGCTCGCGAGGGTCGCAGCGGTCTAAATTTTATGTCTCTAACCCTCTCAGAAGGCTGACAGCGGCAGGTTAAACACGAGAGGTTTCTCTGCTTCCTCACGCCTTTTCCTCTGAAATTTAACATTGCAGTCTATGGAGGGATTTCTGGAGGTGCCGCCATAATTAAGGGTCTGGAGCCAAAACTATAAATCTCACAGGCATGTGAGGCACATCGATACGACCGGGACGAAATTTCCAACGTTTTGATGTATAAATTATGTCGGTGGGGCGTACGTAGCCCTAGCAATCGCCGTTTCAAAATATTTTTCAGCTGATGCAGAAGCTGCTCTCCACTCTAGGTGTGTAGTTCTCCCACTCTAGTGCACGCAATAGACACCCATGTTTAACTCTGCTTTCCATGGTCTGACATAAGGCGAAATGCTGAATAAACTATACATTTTTTAATAAATGATGAATTATGAAAATGTAGCCAGGAAAATTTGCTGCGTTTTCCAAGTTGAATGGAGTATCTAGGTGCCACTATGAGGAGCTGTGAGTGTTTGTTCAGTGAGGTTAAATCACTGAGAAAGTCTGAAGCCCCATTCATTTCCTATGGGAAATTTTGAAATGAATTATGGTCCATAACTCGGAAATTATAAGGAATATCAAAATTCTGAATACAAGCACACCATTCCCGGCCGAGCCGGTCGTTTTGGCGCAGGAACGGCGTTTCTACGACTAACGGTGCGGGAGGAGTAGCGGTTCAAATTTTTGAGTAGGGGGGTTTTAAATGTAATACTAGAAGAGCAATTGCTGAAGCAATTATGGGTGTGAAGGCCCGCAGCTGAAGCTACGCTGCCGAATGCTAAAGCTGGGTTGAATGTATGAATGAGAATGAATTTGTTTGAATTGAAATTTTGAAAATAAAAGCCTAAGCCAAACTGCTGAATGCTGGGTTGAATGTTTGAATGAGAATGAATTGTATGAATTGAAATTTTGAAAATGAAAGCTGAAGCCAAACTGCTGAATGCTGGGTTGAATGTTTGAATGAGAATGAATTGTATGAATAGAAATTTTGAAAATAAAAGCTGAAGCCAAACTGCTGAATGCTGGGTTGAATGGTTGAATGAGAATGAATTGTATGAATAGAAATTTTGAAAATAAAAGCTGAAGCCAAACTGCTGAATGCTGGGTTGAATGTAGTAGTATGAAGGTTAAGCAGAATGAATGTTGAAAAATTATGAATGTATAATTCATGAATTTGAATTTAAAAGCTGAATGGTGAAAATGTTTGAATTTTATTCAAAAGTTGAACGTTAAATGTGTGCCTGTCCCAGATCCATGTTGCAATCGAACACACCGAAGCACGCACTACGTGCGTGCCTGTCCCAGATCCATGTTGCAATCAAACACACCGAAGCACGCACTACGTGCGTGCCTGTCCCAGATCCATGTTGCAATCAAACACACCGAAGCACGCACTACGTGCGTGCCTGACTTTGTTTCCTGTGAAGATTAAATCAGAATTCGGGGCTTTTATTTTGAAAGGACAGTCATAGACACAGCTTCCTGTGAGGAAACAGTTACCCCTCTGGAGTTTGACCTAATTCTGCTGGCCACCCCTGCATGACTTGGGCCCCCCTTGGGCCCGGGCCCCCCCTTTAAAAAAGTCTAGACACGCCCCTGGTCTGTCTGTGTGTGTGTGTGTGTGATTGATGATGTCATCCACTCTCGGTATCATGAGCATTGATCGATCAGAAGCCTGTATAAGCCCCAGGCAGGGTCACTTGAGGTCAACTGCCAAGAGCTGGGCCGTTTCCATGGAGACGGCCCCTCCCTTCTCACTCCCTCTCCCTGCACCAGCTTCTGTCCCCTTAGACTGCCATTCATTTGAACTGAGTCAGACCCTGCCGAACTCCTCTAAATAACTCCCCAACCGTAAGGCGTACGGCTTTGGGGTTTGGACCGTAGGCGGCAGGAGCTCCCGACGATCGCAGCGGTGTCAATTTTATGTCTCTAGCCCACTCAGAAGGCTGACAGCGGCAGGTTAAACACAAGAGGTTTCTCTGCTTCCTCACGCCTTTTCCTCTGAAATTTAACATTGGGCTCAATGGAGAGATTTTTGGAGGTGCCGCCCTATTTAAGGGTCTGGAGCCAAAACTATAAACCTGACAGACATGGGAGACACATCGCTACGACCGGGACGAAATTTCCAACGTTTTGATGTAAAAATTATTTCGGTGGGGCGTACGTAGTCCTCACAATCGCGATTTTAAAAAAAAAATTTCAGACAATTCACACACTGCTCTCCACTCTAGGTGTGTAGTTCTCCCACTCTAGTGCACGCAATAGACACCCATGTTAAAGGCTGATTTTTGAAGATTTCATGGTCTGAGATATGCTGAAATTGTGAATGAACCGTACATTTTTTGAATAGACAATGATTTATGAATATGTAGCCAGGGAAATTTCCTGCGTTTTGAAAGTTGAATGAAGTTTCTAAGTGAAAGTATGAAGGAGTTATGAAGGTTTGTTCGAGGCTGAAAATGTTTGAAGTTTGAAGCTCTCCCCATTCATTTTCAATGGAAATTTTTTCACGAATAATCGTTAATAATTCGGAAATTATGAAGGTTACGGCTACGAAAAGTAATAGCGCACGATTCCCGATGAAGACGCACGTTTTGAAGTTCGTTTGAAGTTTCTAGCTTGAAAACTGTGGGAGAAGAAGCGGTCCAAAAAACTGGTCGGCGGAATAATAATAATAAAGAACACAGGATAACATAGGTTGTGAATGCTTTGCATTCACACCCAACTAGAAGAGCAATTGCTGAAGCAATTATGGTGTGAATGCCCGCAGCTGAAGCTACGCTGCCGAATGCTAATGCTGGGTTGAATGTATGAATGAGAATGAGTTGTACGAATTGAAATTTTGAAAATGAAAGCTGAAGCCAAACTGCTGAATGCTGGGTTGAATGTTTGAATGAGAATGAATTGTATGAATTGAAACTTTGAAAATAAAAGCCTAAGCAAACTGCTGAACGCTGGGTTGAATGTTTGAAGGAGAATGAATTGTATGAATAGAAACTTTGAAAATAAAAGCCTAAGCAAACTGCTAAATGCTGGGTTGAATGTTTGAATGAGAATGAGTTGTACGAATTGAAATTTTGAAAATGAAAGCTGAAGCCAAACTGCTGAATGCTGGGTTGAATGTTTGAATGAGAATGAATTGTATGAATTGAAACTTTGAAAATAAAAGCCTAAGCAAACTGCTGAACGCTGGGTTGAATGTTTGAAGGAGAATGAATTGTATGAATAGAAACTTTGAAAATAAAAGCCTAAGCAAACTGCTGAATGCTGGGTTGAATGTAGTAATATGAAGGTTAAGCAGAATGAATGTTGAAAAATTATGAATGTATAATCCATGAATTTGAATTTAAAAGCTGAATGGTGAAATATATACATGGTGAAGTATATAATTAGCACTGACCAATCAGAAGCCTGTATCACAGGCATGCTCACTGCAGCCCAAGTGCCACACACACAGCTGGGCCGTTTCCATGGAGACGGCCCCTCCCTTCTCACTCCCTCTCCCTGCACCAGCCTCTGTCTCCTTCTGCCCCCTTAGGCTGCCATTCATTTGAACTGAGTCAGACCCTGCCAAACTCCTCTAAATAACTCCAAAACCGTGAGGAGTACAACTTTGGGGTTTGGACCGTGGGCGGCAGGAGCTCGCGAGGGTCGCAGCGGTGTAAATTTCATGTCTCTAGCCCACTCAGAAGGCTGACAGCGGCAGGTTAAACACAAGAGGTTTCTCTGCTTCCTCACGCCTTTTCCTCTGAAAATTAACATTGCAGTCTATGGAGGGATTTCTGGAGGTGCCGCCCTAATTAAGGGTCTGGAGCCAAAACTATAAATCTCACAGGCATGTGAGGCACATCAATACGACCGGGACGAAATTTCCAACGTTTTGATGTATAAATTATGTCGGTGGGGCATACGTAGCCCTCGCAATCACCGTTTCAAAATATTTTTTCAGCTGATGCAGAAGCTGCTCTCCACTCTAGGTGTGTAGTTCTCCCACTCTAGTGCACGCAATAGACACCCATGTTAAACTCTGCTTTCCATGGTCTGACATAAGGCAAAATGCTGAATAAACTATACATTTTTTTAAGAAATGATGAATTATGAAAATGTAGCCAGGAAAATTTGCTGCGTTTTACAAGTTGAATGGAGTGTCTAGATGCAACTACGAGGGAGCTGTGAGTGTTTGTTCACTGAGGTTAAATGACTGAGAAACTCTGAAGTCCTGAGCCAGCCCCATTCATTTCCTATGGGAAATTTTGAGATGGATTATGGTCCATAACTCGGAAATTATAAGGAATATCAAAATTCTGAATACAAGCACACCATTCCCGGCCGAGCCGGTCGTTTTGGCGCGGGAACGGCGTTTCTACGACCAACGGTGCGGGAGGAGTAGCGGTTCAAAGTTTTGAGTAGGGGGTTTTAAATGTAATACTAGAAGAGCAATTGCTGAAGCAATTATGGTGTGAATGCCCGCAGCTGAAGCTACGCTGCCGAATGCTAATGCTGGGTTGAATGTATGAATGAGAATGAGTTGTACGAATTGAAATTTTGAAAATGAAAGCTGAAGCCAAACTGCTGAATGCTGGGTTGAATGTTTGAATGAGAATGAATTGTATGAATTGAAACTTTGAAAATAAAAGCCTAAGCAAACTGCTGAACGCTGGGTTGAATGTTTGAAGGAGAATGAATTGTATGAATAGAAACTTTGAAAATAAAAGCCTAAGCAAACTGCTAAATGCTGGGTTGAATGTTTGAATGAGAATGAGTTGTACGAATTGAAATTTTGAAAATGAAAGCTGAAGCCAAACTGCTGAATGCTGGGTTGAATGTTTGAATGAGAATGAATTGTATGAATTGAAACTTTGAAAATAAAAGCCTAAGCAAACTGCTGAGCACGCTGGGTTGAATGTTTGAATGAGAATGAATTGTATGAATAGAAACTTTGAAAATAAAAGCCTAAGCAAACTGCTGAATGCTGGGTTGAATGTAGTAATATGAAGGTTAAGCAGAATGAATGTTGAAAAATTATGAATGTATAATCCATGAATTTGAATTTAAAAGCTGAATGGTGAAATATATACATGGTGAAGTATATAATTAGCACTGACCAATCAGAAGCCTGTATCACAGGCATGCTCACTGCAGCCCAAGTGCCACACACACAGCTGGGCCGTTTCCATGGAGACGGCCCTCCTTCTCACTCCCTCTCCCTGCACCAGCCTCTGTCTCCTTCTGCCCCCTTAGGCTGCCATTCATTTGAACTGAGTCAGACCCTGCCAAACTCCTCTAAATAACTCCAAAACCGTGAGGAGTACAACTTTGGGGTTTGGACCGTGGGCGGCAGGAGCTCGCGAGGGTCGCAGCGGTGTAAATTTCATGTCTCTAGCCCACTCAGAAGGCTGACAGCGGCAGGTTAAACACAAGAGGTTTCTCTGCTTCCTCACGCCTTTTCCTCTGAAAATTAACATTGCAGTCTATGGAGGGATTTCTGGAGGTGCCGCCCTAATTAAGGGTCTGGAGCCAAAACTATAAATCTCACAGGCATGTGAGGCACATCAATACGACCGGGACGAAATTTCCAACGTTTTGATGTATAAATTATGTCGGTGGGGCATACGTAGCCCTCGCAATCACCGTTTCAAAATATTTTTTCAGCTGATGCAGAAGCTGCTCTCCACTCTAGGTGTGTAGTTCTCCCACTCTAGTGCACTAATAGACACCCATGTTAAACTCTGCTTTCCATGGTCTGACATAAGGCAAAATGCTGAATAAACTATACATTTTTTTAAGAAATGATGAATTATGAAAATGTAGCCAGGAAAATTTGCTGCGTTTTACAAGTTGAATGGAGTGTCTAGATGCAACTACGAGGGAGCTGTGAGTGTTTGTTCACTGAGGTTAAATGACTGAGAAACTCTGAAGTCGTGAGCCAGCCCCATTCATTTCCTATGGGAAATTTTGAGATGGATTATGGTCCATAACTCGGAAATTATAAGGAATATCAAAATTCTGAATACAAGCACACCATTCCCGGCCGAGCCGGTCGCTTTGGCTGAACGGCGTTTCTACGACCAACGGTGCGGGAGGAGTAGCGGTTCAAAGTTTTGAGTAGGGGGGTTTTAAATGTAATACTAGAAGAGCAATTGCTGAAGCAATTGCGGGTGTGAATGCCCGCAGCTGAAGCTACGCTGCCGAATGCTAATGCTGGGTTGAATGTATGAATGAGAATGAATTGTACGAATTGAAATTTTGAAAATGAAAGCTGAAGCCAAACTGCTGAATGCTGGGTTGAATGTTTGAATGAGAATGAATTGTATGAATTGAAACTTTGAAAATAAAAGCCTAAGCAAACTGCTGAACGCTGGGTTGAATGTTTGAATGAGAATGAATTGTATGAATAGAAACTTTGAAAATAAAAGCCTAAGCAAACTGCTAAATGCTGGGTTGAATGTAGTAGTATGAAGGTTAAGCAGAATGAATGTTGAAAAATTATGAATGTATAATCCATGAATTTGAATGTAAAAGCTGAATGGTGAAATATATACATGGTGAAGTATATAATTAGCATTGACCAATCAGAAGCCTGTATCACAGACATGCTCACTGCAGCCCAAGTGCCACACACACAGCTGGGCCGTTTCCATGGAGACGGCCCCTCCCTTCTCACTCCCTCTCCCTGCACCAGCCTCTGTCTCCTTCTGCCCCCTTAGACTGCCATTCATTTGAACTGAGTCAGACCCTGCCAAACTCCTCTAAATAACTCCAAAACCGTGAGGAGTACAGCTTTGGGGTTTGGACCGTGGGCGGCAGGAGCTCGCGAGGGTCGCAGCGGTGTAAATTTCATGTCTCTAGCCCACTCAGAAGGCTGACAGCGGCAGGTTAAACACAAGAGGTTTTTCTGCTTCCTCACGCCTTTTCCTCTGAAAATTAACATTGCAGTCTATGGAGGGATTTCTGGAGGTGCCGCCCTAATTAAGGGTCTGGAGCCAAAACTATAAACCTCACAGACATGAGACAAACATCGCTACGATCGGAACAAGATTTCCAACGTTTTGATGTAAAAATTATGTCCGTGGGATGTACGTAGCCCTCACAATCGCGATTTAAAAATATTTTTTTCAGACGCTTCAGACACTGCTCTCCACTCTAGGTGTGTAGTTCTCCCACTCTAGTGCACGCAATAGACACCCATGTTAAAGGCTGATTTTTGAAGATTTCATGGTCTGACATAAGTCGAAATTGTGAATGAACTGTACATTTTTTGAATTGAAGATGAATTATGAATATGTAGCCAGGAAAATTTGCCGCGTTTTGAAAGTAGAATGAAGTTTCTAAGTGAAAGTATGAAGGAGTTATGAAGGTTTGTTCGAGGCTGAAAATTTTTAAATTTGAAGCTCTCCCCATTCATTTCAATGGGAAATTTTTTGAATTATTGTTAATAACTCGGAAATTATGAAGGTTATGGCTTAGAAAAATACAAGCAATAATGTCCTGATGAAGACGCACGTTTTGAAGTTCGTTTGAAGTTTCTAGCTTGAAAACTGTGGGAGAAGAAGCGCGGCGAAAAACGAGGTAGAAGAAAAATAATAATAATAATAAAGGTAGGAGAACATAGGTGTGAATGCCTTGGGGCATTCACACCAACTAGAAGAGCAATTGCTGAAGCAATTGCGGGGTGTGAATGCCCGCAGCTGAAGCTACGCTGCCGAATGCTAATGCTGGGTTGAATGTATGAATGAGAATGAATTGTACGAATTGAAATTTTGAAAATGAAAGCTGAAGCCAAACTGCTGAATGCTGGGTTGAATGTTTGAATGAGAATGAATTGTATGAATTGAAACTTTGAAAATAAAAGCTGAAGCCAAACTGCTGAATGCTGGGTTGAATGTATGAATGAGAATGAATTGTATGAAATGAAATTTTGAAAATAAAAGCTGAAGCCAAACTGCTGAATGCTGGGTTGAATGTTTGAATGAGAATGAATTGTATGAATTGAAATTTTGAAAAGAAAAGCTGAAGCCAAACTGCTGAATGCTGGGTTGAATGTAGTAGTATGAAGGTTAAGCAGAATGAATGTTGAAAAATTATGAATGTATAATCCATGAATTTGAATTTAAAAGCTGAATGGTGAAATATATACATGGTGAAGTATATAATTAGCACTGACCAATCAGAAGCCTGTATCACAGGCATGCTCACTGCAGCCCAAGTGCCACACACACAGCTGGGCCGTTTCCATGGAGGCGGCCCTCCCTTCTCACTCCCTCTCCCTGCACCAGCCTCTGTCTCCTTCTGCCCCTTAGGCTGCCATTCATTTGAACTGAGTCAGACCCTGCCAAACTCCTCTAAATAACTCCAAAACCGTGAGGAGTACAGCTTTGGGGTTTGGACCGTGGGTGGCAGGAGCTCCCGAGGATCGCAGCGGTGTAAATTTCATGTCTCTAGCCCACTCAGAAGGCTGACAGCGGCAAGTTAAACACGAGAGGTTTTTCTGCTTCCTCACGCCTTTTCCTCTGAAAATTAACATTGCAGTCTATGGAGGGATTTCTGGAGGTGCCGCCCTAATTAAGGGTCTGGAGCCAAAACTATAAACCTCACAGACACGAGAGACACATCGCTACGATCGGGACAAGATTTCCAACGTTTTGATGTAAAAATTATGTCCGTGGGGTGTACGTAGCCCTCACAATCGCGATTTAAAAATATTTTTTTCAGACGCTTCAGACACTGCTCTCCACTCTAGGTGTGTAGTTCTCCCACTCTAGTGCACGCAATACACATCAATGTTAAACTCTGCTTTCCATGGTCTGACATAAGGCGAAATGCTGAATAAACTATACATTTTTTTAATAAATGATGAATTATGAAAATGTAGCCAGGAAAATTTGCTGCGTTTTCCAAGTTGAATGGAGTTTCTAGGCCCAACTACGAGGAAGCTGTGAGTGTTTGTTCAGTGAGGTTAAATGACTGAAAAAGTCTGAAGTCCCATTCATTTCCTATGGGAAATTTTGAAATGAATTATGGGCCATAACTCGGAAATTATAAGGAATATCAAAATTCTGAATACAAGCACACCATTCCGGCCGAGCCGGTCGTTTTGGCGCTGAACGGCGTTTCTACGACCAACGGTGCGGGAGGAGTAGCGGTTCAAAGTTTTGAGTAGGGGGGTTTTAAATGTAATACTAGAAGAGCAATTGCTGAAGCAATTGCAGGTGTGAATGCCCGCAGCTGAAGCTACGCTGCTGAATGCTAATGCTGGGTTGAATGTTTGAATGAGAATGAATTGTATGAATAGAAATTTTGAAAATAAAAGCCTAAGCCAAACTGCTGAATGCTGGGTTGAATGTATGAATGAGAATGAATTGTATGAATTAAAGTTTTGAAAATAAAAGCCTAAGCTAAACTGCTGAATGCTGGGTTGAATGTAGTAGGATGAAGGTTAAGTAGAATGAATGTTGAAAAATTATGATTGTATAATTCATGAATGTGAATTTAAAGTTGAATGTTGAAAATATATGAATTTATCATTAGTTTGAAGAGCACTGAAAAGTTGAATGAACCCAAACTATGTAATATTTTAGTTTTAATAAAGTTTCTATTTGAAGTAGGCAGTACTTGTTAAAACCCCTATGTGTGTGTTCCTGCTTTGACCTCAAAGGCCTCATCATGTCACCATAGTTTAACAGAAATTCCTGCTAAGTGTTGTGCTTACAGACCCTACCTTACCTCTCATTTGTCCTCCTCTTCTGTCTTCGTCGTCTTCTTCACTGATTCACTGTCGTGCAGCATCTTTACTGTGGCTTCTCTCTTAATATATTTACAGCAGCCTCATCAGCTAATCTACAGTAAGAAATCTCAGCACTAAAAATCATGAATCTTTAACTCATTTTACAAACTAATACACATGAATATAAATATCCAAGGTGAGCTGCTTCAATTAAAGTGTTATTATTCAAACAATTATTACCATAAGCAGTTCCCTTCCAGATAGATCAGACAGGCAATGTTGCTTTATTGTAATCATTTAATTGCAGAGAACAGGTGAAGCTTCAAATCTTCAGTATCAAGCATCATCAGCCTTAGACCCTCAAAGCATGTCAGGAAAAACTCCCACGAAACCTCCTTGAGGAAAAAAAGGGGAGAAACCTTTAGGTAGGACAAGGTCTAAGAGGGATCCCCTACCAGGACGGCTGAGCATGCAGTCTTTGTAAAGTTCAGGAGAAGATCCTGTCTCCACCACAGGAAAGATTGATGCCATTTCATTCAGTGAATCCCAACAGGAGCAAACAGGAAGCAGCTGGGTTGAGTTGAACTCTCTGTGGTGCTGAAGACTCTCTGAAGCCAGGCTTTCCTGTAAACAAGATGACAGGTGTCATAACAAAGCGAAACAACACTGGATAATAAACAACAATCACTCACTAACACATAACATGTTAGTGTTTTATTTTCATTCCTTGTGTTTTGCTCCAGTTCAAATGTTGTAAACAGTAAATATTACACACTGTGTCACCCTGTAATCATCTGAAGTCAGACTGCTTACAGTTAGTTTGAGTCCAGCTGAAGAATCACACAGCTGCTCTGCCTCTGATGCTCTGGTCCTGTGGTCCACGTGGTTCTGGTCCACATGGTTCAGGTCCTGCAGTCCTGTGGTCCTCGTGGTTCTGGTCCACATGGTTCTAGTTCTGTGATGAGGACAGGAGACAGAATTGTAACAGCAGTGATGCAGATGGACATCCTTCCACAATAGTTTGCTGTGTGAACATGTTTTCTGTTTATTGACAGTGTAAAGAGTCATGCTGAACCACTAAGGTGGTCTGACAGAGAAAAACACAGTCACATACCAGGTCCAGGTCCAGAGATTTGTTCAGTGGAGACGTAGAGTCCCAGTGCTGCTGGAGTCCCCTTTCATCTCTGATTGACATGGATGGAAGGCACTAGAGCACAAACACAAAACAAAGGTTATGACAGGTGTCCTTCCTGACAGTCAGTACAAGTGCACATGTGTTATTATTTCAGCTATGCATAAAGTATGGATTGTAAAGTTCACTTACAGAATGACTGGGTCCAGGTCCACACCGGCTGTCTGGTCGTCCTGTTGTCCAGGCTCCCCTCTGTCAGCATGGCCTCGCTTCAGTCACATGGATGTGCCTTCACCTTTCAGTAGGAACTCTAACAGAGCAGAGGAAGGCAGAGATGACATGAACTGGTCAGAATGGAGTGTATCACTGGAAGTCACTTGCAGCATTGAAATAATTAAACAGTAGATACCAGGCACAGGAGCAGGCGGTTTGAAGCAGAGGCCTCTCGGTGTGGCGTCTCCACGTGGCCCAGACACATGGATCTTTGAGTCCAGCAGTGAGGAACTGTGCTGCTGGACCTGTTGGCCTTTAAAGGTGTTTGCTCACATAGAGAAAAGAAACAGTTAGACAAACACATAGACAGTGATCAGCATGTTTACCTCCTCAATGAACAGAGGAAATAAACAGTACATTGCTTCATGTTACTTACCACTTGTGTGCCTGGGCCCAGCTCAACTAAGAGTAATTTAATTTGTTGTGAATTTAATATAAACATAATGCTCTGAAAATATAACACTCTGTACAAAACAATGCTCTGTAAATATAATGCTCTGTAAATATAATGCTCTGTACATATAATGTTCTGTAAATATAATGCTCTGTACATATAATGCTCTGTAAAATTCTTAGTTCCTCACAAAGTATTTGCCACTCAATAAAATGGAAGATAAAAATCTCCCATTTTTCATCATATCTGTAAACGACGGACATCTAGTTTTTTGTCGGAGGGATCGTCCCTCCATCCCTGCCAACCTCTGAGAGGCTGGAGCAGCCAGGACCAGATGTTATAGCCTGGCTGCAAAGGACGATCCCCCCCATTATATATGTTGGCCTTTAAAAGTGTTTGTTGACACAAAGTAGAGAAGCTGTTAGAAAAACACATGGACAGTGATCAGCCTGTTTACGTTTTCAATGACCAGAGGAAATAAACACTACATTACTTCATGTCACTTGTCAAACTCTGTGTACCTAGGCCCAGCTCAACTGGTTGACATTTTATAATTAGAGCAACTAAATTTGTTGTGAATTTAAAATAAATATAATTCTCTGTAAAAACAATGCTCTGGAAATATAATTCTCTGTAAAAACAATGCTCTGGAAATATAATGCTCTGTACAAAACAATGCTCTCTCTCAAAGTATTTGCCACTGAATAAAATGGAAGATAAAAATCTCCCATTTTTCATCATATCTGCAAACAACGGACATCTACTTTATTGTCGGGGGGATCGTCCCTCCATACCACCCACCCCTCAAAGGACGACCCCCATCATTACTGTAAAGGATTGAGACTTCTGAATTTTACAACGGCTATATTTTTGATTTGCTGACAAGACTTAAAAGTTCACTACACAGTAGACAGGATTATGATAGCTGTAGTAAGTTTTTAGCACACCTGAATACAAACAGCACTGTGGCCTTGAGATGAAAACAGGGTCCAACAGTGTATTTTTCTCTGTGGTAGATGAACTGATCATTTGTCCATAACCTTTAGACTCAAACAGAGCCAGTATTGGCTTGTTTGTTCCAGACAACAGATCTTCATTAAAATCTCCACAAACTAAGATCGGATGTTGATCCAGTATTTCCAGCGCATCTAACAGCTTTTCCAGATTGGACAAGAAAGACTGAACACTGTAGCTCGGAGGTCTGTAAACTGCTGCAATGACACCTTTGAATGGTGCTTCAAGTTTAACAACAGTAAACTCAATGTCAGTAGCGTTCTGGATGTAACGCTTCTCCTGTACTTTGATGTGGTTTTTCACATAGATCGCAATTCCACCACCGCTTTTGTTGGCCATGTTAGGGTTGTTAGTATAGGACACGTTTCTGTTTCGATGAAACAAGTTGTAACCGTCTAACTGAAGACTTTCGGATACAAAAGATCCCACAAGATGAGTTTCTGTTAGACACAAGATGTCTGCCAGATGAAGCTCATGGTGACTTTTAAGGTCAGAGACATGAGCTGGTAGTCCTTCTGTGTTATGATGGACAACAGTCAGAGTATCTGGTCTGTCAAATGCTTCTAATGGGAGATGAAAAAGAGGCATAACATCCTGCAATGAAACTTCTGCCATACTAGCAAGAGCCACTTTGATCTCTGGGTTAGCATGTATCTTTTTCTCATCAAAATCCAGAATATGTAGACCACTTAGAGAAGTTACTCTGCTGAGAGCTACATAAGCCATGCCATGCTCAAAGATGCCTTTCAGTGATACAACAGCAGAAGAAGCTGTCATACCTTGAACTTTATGGATCGTACAAGCGAATGCCAGTTTTAATGGAAACTGTCTGCGAACCACTCCTTTCTGCTTCAGATTCTCTTCCTCTCTCTTTATGAACACAACATTATTGGCTGCACCAGTATTATTTCCACTGACAAGTTGCAAACCAAGTTTACACACATGTGGACCACCTACATCAGTCACAATCTGTGAAATCAGAGCAAATGTTCCATTACAAAGGCCAGCCTGAACATCAATGTTTCTGGTAATCATCACACGAGCACCAAGTGCAACATTTATGTAATCAGGTAGTTCTTTTTTAGTGCCTTGATAAGGTACGGCCTTTCTTTCCATTCTGCCAGTTCTGGGGTCTTTCTGATAGTCATCTGCATTTATTTTCACAATGTCAGAGTGAAACTCAGTTAACACAGCAGAGTTATGCTCATCAACCTGTTTGTTGGTAGCATAGATATGCAGAACATCTTTAGGACAGTGAGTCTGATCTGTGATTGTCTGATAAAGCAGAGCTTTATCTTCCTCCAACAAGTCATCTGTCTTTCCTTTGACACGGATTCTGTTCAGCATCTCAGCAAAAGGTACATCATCTTTTTGACGCATGATTTCAGTCAGCGTGATCATCTTAAAATGTTGACACCAGAGGTCAAGCTGAGACGGATCAAAGACACACAGAGGTTTAGCCTGTCTGACTGGAGGTAACTGATAAAAATCTCCAACAGCAAGAACCGACATGCCACCAAAAGGTTTTACACTTCCTTTGATCTGCTTCAATCTGTGATCAACGTAGGCAAACAGAGACCTTGAAACCATAGAAATTTCATCAATGATGAGGATTTCAGCGTTTGAAAGCTCAGCTCTCACTTCGTCAAGTTTATTGCCAAGACCCTGAAAAGGAGGCTTTAGGCTTCTTGGCAGTTTAAGCAGAGAATGTAAAGTAGTTCCATTTATGTTGAATGCTGCAGTTCCAGTGAATGCAGTCAACAAGACAGTAGGTTTAGATATGTCTGCTTCCTCTGCATGACGTGGGAGTCTGCTCAGTATCTTGGTTGCCTCTGCATGAATACATTTGATCAGGTGTGATTTTCCTGTTCCTGCACCACCATTGACATAATAGAAGAACTGATCAGGGTTTAAGCCACAGACACGCTTCAAGCACCAGTCTCTCACAGTGTAAAACATGGATGCTTGCTTCTGATTCAAGTTCTGATACATTTGCCGTAACACTGTAGGATCAATCTCAGGGACTTCTCTGGTTACTGCACAGTCTGGTCTGGAGTCTGAACCAAGGTTTAAATCAGGTACATTCTCTTGAACGTTGTCACAGTCAGGTTGTCTCGCTTCAAGTTCTTCAATACACTCTAATCTCTGTAGTTCGCATTCTGGAGCCAGATTCGACCACTCATCTCTAATGCCACCGGTTTGTTCAAACTCTTCAATAGCATTATCAATGTCATTCCTGTGTTTCTCATACTTCTCTCTGTTTCGTTTGACAATCTGAAGCACTGACTCTGGATGCTCTGAACCAGGTAGCCAAACAGCAGCACCATCATGAAAGGAACGGTAGGTAGGGAAATGACTGCTTTTCAACTGTGACTCTGCACGATGAGGAAGGTAAAGTTTCAGCAAAGTGCCATAAAAGTCCTCAGGGTTCTTTTCCTGTGAGAAACGGTGATACTTAATGACAGCAGGTTTATCATTGGTTCTCTTCTGGACAAAGCCCATTTCATTCAGAAGAGGAAGAACATTTGGACCTTTTGCTTGTTCACCATAGACAATCCTACAAGTAGCAGCAAAATCAGCCAAACACATTGCCTCAAATTCTGGTGTTTCAGGTCTGCATTTGTACTTATCAGGTAAACCACTCATCCACACGTTCTCAGAGTCTGCTGGTCTGTTCTCTAGAGCTGAGAGAGGGTAACTCATTTTCAGCGCATTGTCATCTGTTGGAACAAACACAACGCTGCGTGAGCATTTTTTCATGTGGAGGCCACAAACACGAGCAACACACTCCTGAGCACTGACTTCTCTTTTTTTGGAGTACGCCTGCATTATTTGTTTCATCTCATCGCTCTCGTTCACATTTCCCTGACGCATGTTTTCAATCATTGACTTTAGGTACTCACTTAAACCATGCTCGGCTTTAGTGATGTAGCTGCAGATGTACATGATGCAGGAGTAAGCGTTGAGAATGAACTGAATGTCCAAATTAGCATCCCAGCCTTCAAGAAGATGACGATTGTAACAATTCACCCAAGCGTCTTTTGGATCTCGCTTATATACTACAGCACTGGATTTGGTCGTCAACTCTAGACATCGAAGATATTCTGCAACGGTGAGCTCACTCAGAGACAGAAGTTGCTCCAAAGTCAGGTTGGCATTTTCAGATTCTTCAAGCAAAGATTTCACTTTTGTGAGCTTGACTTTTGCGGCGTTAGCTGCACTCTGATCTTCAGTCTCTATGGATCTCAGTATCATGGTTTGTGGGCAAGGTTGTTTAGGAAAGCCAAAACGACAACTCGCACCAGGATGTTTCACACACGTCTTCGAATGCTTTTTGCTGTGCATCTGAACTTCGGTTACTTTTATGCAGGTCAGGTTCTGAGTCTGGATCGGGCAGTTGAGCTGAAATGTATTTGTCAACAAAGTCACAAATCTGCTGATCACTGTCTTCCTCAAACACAGGTGCACCTTCAACCCAAATGAGACAATGAATGTGTGGACTGCCTCTGTGCTGAAACTCCAAACGGTAAAAGTAGTCAATGACTTTTCCAATGGGTTCAGCTGGTGACAAAAGCAAATCTCTGAACAGAGCCTCAACACGTTTGTCAAACATACGCATCGTTGTCACAGGATTGCTTCGCAGTATTTCACATTTGGAAGACCAGTCGAGCTCATCAAAATTCACACGTTCTCCTTGTTGAGCCTTAATGACTGTAATGACTTCTTTCCAACGCATCTCTGCAGCAGAAAATGTACAAAAGAAGGTGGGAGTTCCCAACTGTCTGATCATAGCAAAGAGATCTTTAGTGGTTTTCCCAGTAGGCTGGAGTGCCTCTGAGTGGAGTCATAAATCTGGTGACATATCTGTTACGCACAAGCCTTTCAACTTCCTCTCTGTCTTGCAACATTGCATTAGTTATTCTGCGACCATCTCTGGTAAAAGGACGACCTTTACGCAACTGTATCCTCATGCTGGAAGTAGCCTGGTGTATCTCAGTGACAAACTGTGCAAAGAACAAGTAGTTTGAATCTCTGGCAAAACGATCATCAACACAAGAAAGCCTCGTTTTGAAATAGCTGGAAGGTGTTAACCTGATAGGTCTGTTTTCATCAAGAGTGTTTTGACCAGTGGGAAACTGAACAGGGAAAGCCATCGCCTCAAGATGAGGTGTTTTGAAAAAGCTGACTGGTTTGTTTCCTTCAGCAGGGGCAACAGAGTAGATTCCTTCACTGAAGCTCAAGATCTCCTCTGCAACATCACAAGGCTGTAGACAAGACTCAAGAGCAATGCCACCATTAGGTTCATCACCTTCTTGTTCTTTGTCATCTGACTGCTGCTGTGGTTGATGTTCATCACAAGACTGACTGTCAACAATCTGTTCAATGATTTCAGGATCAGTTACTGCTTCACAAAGCGCATTGTTCTCAAAAGCGTCAATTTCCATCAGATCCTCAGCATCGTAATCATTATCATCCATTTTGTCCTCCTCATCAGCATCATCATCCTCACCTTCATCAGGAAGTGTTGGATCACATAGCTCAGCCTCATCTCTGATAGTTACATCGTCGTACTGTGGATGAACCTCTTTCAGTTTCAGCAAAGCTCTCACAAGTTTAGACCAATTTACAGTTTGGAACACCTGATGACCTTTGAAACACAATCGTCTCTTCAGTTTCACTCTCATCACTTGAGATTCACTTCTCAGTCTGGGTAAAGCATTGACTGTTTCCTGGACTTCAGAAGGAACACAAACAACGTTACCTTGAACAGCTCTTTGTTGACCTTTAGGAAGAGGGATGATCTTAGCAAACGTTATACACTTAGCAACAAGATGTCTTTCCAAGATGTTCAAATCTTTAAGCTCAGGTGGAATATCTGCAAGCTGTAAGTTGTTAACTGTTGCAAGGGATGGCATTCTACCATTTCTAAGATGATCATGACAAGTATGACAGATCCACTCTCGCTTTCTCTCATCAGGTACTGTGCAAAGTTGAGAATGACATTCATCATTGCAAACATGAACAAACTCACCTGTCAGACAAGTTTCAGCAACAACTGGATTTTTAACATAAGTAGATCTGTTGCAACATTTCACCTGATTAGGGAACAATGCTCTGTGGCAAACTGTACAAACATGAGTTGGACCTTTTTTTATTTCTGATTGAAATACTTTAACAGCTTCTCTGATCAGAGTGTCATCAGTTTGGTTTTGTTGAGTCTCATTATGTGGATTATTTTGTCTGTTTAACCGCCTGTACTTTCTTCTGATATCAAACGCACACTGCATGCTATTAGACATTCTGCATCCAATGTATTTGTTTCTCATTCGTTGTCTCATAGTTTGTTTTTGCTTAGATCTGAATGAAGGATCATTGGCATAGCGATGGGTGATGTAAGACTTTTTAATTTGTCTGACATGAGCATTCAAGTGATAATAGGACTTTAAATGTGATCTTTGTCTCAACTTAAAGCCAGTGTCTTGACTGTAACGATTGCTCATATATGACTTCTGTTTCAGCTTAAAGCCAGTGTCTTGACTGTAACGATTTCTTATGTAAAGTTTTCGTCTTAGCCGGAAGTTTGAGTCCTGTCGATAGCGAGCAGTTATTTTATCAATCTTTCTTTTTCTGCAGTCAACATTTTGCCTGTAACGATGGATTTCATTGGATTTTTTCTGTTTCTTAACATTTTCATCTTTAGCATATCTTTCTTTTTCTTTCCTGTTTTTAGCCATCTCTTTAATTTTCTGCCTTCTGTTTCTTTCATCCTTTTTGCTCTGTTTCTTCTCCAAAGCCATCAGTCTTCTTTTAATCTTTTGCCTTTGAAGTTTTGTATATTTTATTAGATCGAATTCATTAGTATCTGATGTCATGTCAACACAGGGTGTGGACTTTGAAACTGAACATGATGGCAAACACATTTCCTGACATTTCAACTTCCTCTATTACACTGGGCACACTCTGATGGTCCTGCTCTTTCACATGTGCATCATCAGCATCACTGGACTGTACATGTGGCACATTTTCATCTACACACAGTTCATCCACACTTTGAAAAGTCACAGGCATCAACTCATATGGAGAGTTTGGACTGGCACCAAGCAAGCTGAAAACTGTGACAATCTTTCTGATCATTTCACTGAGATGAGTGAAGGTAAACATGACAGCTGTTCCTGTACCTGTACCCCATGGGCCATGTGGTAAACCATCAGGACGTCGAGAGTGAGGGTCAAAGAAGCCATACTTTCCATGTTGGTCTCGGAAAACAGCGATGCACTGAGAAGCCATGATCAACAGAGCGTAGTTCACATCTGAACACAAGCACTGCAGTCTGTTTGAGAGGTTAGGGAAAGCTCCATCATCTGTAAACATTCCAATCATTGATTCACACTTTGTCATTATGTATTGCTGACTGTGGCCTACAACGATCTCAGGAAGCTCTTCAGTGTTCAAATGGTTAGAAACTGCTCGTTTATCTGCAATCAGTTGATTCATAACAAGTGTGTACATTGCATGGCCTCCATCTAAAACACGATCAAGGTCTGCACTTCTGAGGTGTCCCAACTCATGAAGGAAAGCAAGAAATGTAGCAGAGTTACAGGTGCACGAACTGTTGTTAGAATCAGCATATTTCCAGTGGGCCTGACTGCGGGATGCCAACACACGTGTCATATTAGCATTAGAAGACTCAGGTACATTTATCTCTCTGTTTGTCTGAGGTGAAGTACTTACTGTTTGTTTGTCCTGAGATGGAGTACTCACTGTCTGTTCAGATGCTGTTGACTGAAGGAAATCATCAAACTTCTGCCAACGTACTTTTGCAGCTTGAGATTTCTTACCTTTTCGAGGCATGGTTTCTGAAGTCACAGGTTTTTGTCAAAGGTCAGGTCTGAAGGTCAGGTATGTTTGTGATTTTTCAAAAATGTTGCAATGTAATCAGAGGTTGAGTGTTTTCTCAAAAGTGTGTTCTCTCAAAGGTTTGTTTCAATTCTCAAAGGTATTCTCTCAAAGATTGTCTCAAAGGTTGTATTCTCAAAGAGTGAAATAAAGGGATTGTATTCTCAAAAGTCAGCGAGAGCAGAGCAGGACGGATGACAGAGAGGTTCAGAGGTCTGGACCTACAGACCCAAATCAGATCCCACAGAGTGAAATACAGGGAGAGAGACAAAAGTCAGAGCAGGATGGATGTCAGGGGTTCAGGCCCGGCAATATTGAGCAAGGACAGAGTGAAATACAGTTGGGGCAGAGACAAGACAGAGCAGGACATGACAGAAGGGTGGTGTTGGGACAACTTCTTCGGCTGCAGTGTGAGAAAGAAGGAAAAAAAATTAATTTTCTTAAAATAATTCTGTATGGTTATTGCAGGACTTGATATTTAAATACATTATTAGTGACTGAAAACATGTAGACTACAAAACAAACATAATTGATCAACAATAGCAGTGTTCAATGTAATTGTAATGTAACCATAATTTTATTAAGAATATTTTAAAATCAAATATATTTTTAAAAATCATGGTTTGAATTTAGCATTCAATATTTGTGTGGACTTCCAATCATCTATCATAATGCAGGTCAAAAAGCTCTTTCAAGACTGTTAAGTTAGCCACCTAATGTGGGATGGATAATTATTTTGAATATAATAACTGTGCCACTCAAATTATTCTGTCTCTTATAAGGTATAATATGCAAACATTTTGTAAATAATAAAAGTAAATAATCAGTGTCTGTATGTGATCAAGTAAAGGCAAGATAATTTTATTTGTGTAGCCCAGGGTTTGCAACCTTTGACATGTCATAAAGAAGCCATTTTTGCCTCCTTTTCCAGGCATTGTACTTTACTTACCAATCAAGCACACGATCCTCTTCTCAGTCTGGAGAGAAAAATAACATGTTGGACCAAAAAGTGTAAAATAGCACATCATCTCTCTTATTGTATGTTATTATATTTATTACATACTTGAGTATGTAAGTTTTAATTCAAGGTGGTAATTTAATTAAAAATATATATATCACATTTATGATATCATTTCAAAGCAAAATAGTATTTACCTTGTGTGGCTTAATGCCAGCTAACAGCTAAAGCTGCTCGTGAAAAAGTGACACAGACAAGCATCAGAGCACAATGCCCTTTAACCATCAGCCATTTTGACATGTCATTGCAGGGAGAAGACAGTTATAATCTGAAACATTAATTATGACCCAGGTAGAGTCCACACTGACTCACTGGAGTTGCTATGGCATTTCTTTTTTAATAGTAAAGCCACACCAGTGTACACCTTGATATAACATGACAAAATGGCTGCAATTAAAAGTGCTAATAAATCTAGGTGATAACTAAGAGGATTAGCTATCTATCTCTATCTGTCACTTTATTGCAGTTAATAACATGACAGATTCACTTTTTATTTTCCAGCTTCACAGTGATGTACCAGTAACTGACTGAGACAGTGAACAAGACAACAGCCCAAACTCAGTAGCATACGCTTTCACTGACCTTTGATTGACAGGTGCCCTGACATGCCCCCTTCACATGCTTCCCATTTGGGCTAAATTAATTCAGCCCAAAGGTTGACCTTCAGCCAATCACAGCAGAGTAGCAATAGTATTGTGACCTTCAGCCAATCACAGCAGGGTAGCAACAGTACTGTGACCTTCAGCCAATCACAGCAAGGTAGCAACAGTATTGTGACCTTCAGCCAATCACAGCACAGTTCCAGTTTGTAGTAGAATGTGGAGAGCATGAAGTGAGCAACTTAAGTGATTACCACCAGCTGTCACTGTTAATATTTATTTTTAATAGTAAAGCCACACCAGTGAACACCCTGATATAACATGGTAAAATAGCTGCCATTAAAAGTGCTAATAAAGCCAGGCTATAACTATGAGGATTAGCTGGTCTCTATCTGACACTTTATTGCTGTTAACAACATGACATATTCACTTTTTATTTTCCAGCTTCAGAGTGATGTACCAGTAAATGGACAGTGAGAGAGTGGACAAGACACCACTTCTTATTTAGTGGGAAACTTGTTAAGACTCTTTTTATGCTGACTAACCTGCTAACGTTAGCATTAGAGGCCATTAGCAGCGTTGGTAACATTAGCTGACAGTGTACAAAGAGAAATACTGCTTTGCTTTGAGGCTATATCCTTCTTTGTGTAAAGCTCATGAGTTATCACAACATTTTCATTTTGATTTAAACCACTTAAACTGTGTGTTTTAAAGTCATTTTACCATTCATTTACTGTTAAAGCCTTATCAGTAGAGAGACACGACTTACCTCTCAGAGAGTCCGAGCAGAAGTGGCGGGAATCAAGTGACGCAGCTGAATTACAGTTGGGGCGTTCAAAGACACTGGGAAATTGAAGCACTCAAGATTGTCCGTGACCAGGGCTAACATTACTGTCTTTAAGAGGCTATAGGAGGCTAGATGTCAAAGCCAGTGAAGCTACTGCAACCATATGAAAGTAGAAAAATTAAAAAACTACATTGCTATCATCATTTAATACTTACTTATTATCATTCTATGATTATTATTTGTATTATTGTTGTAACTTGTGGATAATCCCAGCTTCAGTAAACGTTACATCCACAGACTAGAGGTCTGGAACATTCTGAGGATTTACTGTGTGGCACTAAAGCAGTTTCCAATCACAGATGCCCCCAAAATTGCTGCAAAATGTTATGAGGCATAAGGGACCACAGGAATGGGCATTTTATACTTCCAGTATTATTCAAAAGTGATGAACAGAGGGCGTGGAATAATGTAAGGATTTTATTAAAGATGAGGCTACTCTGATACTGAAGGATTTAATGTTTATGAATAAAGTGGGAGAAATATAAGATAAAGCAAAAATATATAATATTTGAAGTTGAAGGCTAAACCAATCTGCTGATGCTGAGTGAAATGTGTTTGAATGAAGTAGAGAAACATGAATAGTTGTAAATGAATGTATTGTATGAATGTAATTTTTTTCAATGTTTTGGGAAGGTGTAGTAGAATAAATGTTGAAAAAAACAATGAATTAGAATGAATTGTATGAAGTTGCAATTTAGAAAATAAATTTAAGTCAAACTGCTAATGCTGAGTTGAATGTAGCAGTATGAAGGTTAAGCAGAATAAATGTTGAAAAAAACAATGAATGAGAATGAACTGTATGAATAGAAATTTGAAAATAAAAGCCTAAGCCAAACTGCTGAATGCTGGGTTGAATGTTTGAATGAGAATGAAGTGTATGAAGAGAAATTTGAAAATAAAAGCCTAAGCCAAACTGCTGAATGCTGGGTTGAATGTTTGAATGAGAATGAAGTGTATGAATAGAAATTTTGAAAATAAAAGCTGAAGCCAAACTGCTGAATGCTGGGTTGAATGTAGTAGTATGAAGGTTAAGTAGAATGAATGTTGAAAAATTATGAATGTATAATTCATGAATTTGAATTTAAAAGCTGAATGGTGAAAATGTTTGAATTTTATTCAAAAGTTGAATGTTTAATGTGTGCCTGTTCGAGATCCATGTTGCAATCAAACACACCAAAGCACGCACTACGTGCGTGCCTGTCCCAGATTCATGTTGCAATCAAACACACCAAAGCACTACGTGCGTGCCTGACTTTGTTTCCTGTGAAGGCTCAATCAGAATTCGGGACTTTTATTTTGAAAGGACAGTCATAGACACAGCTTCCTGTGAGGAAACAGTTACCCCTCTGGAGTTTGACCTAATTCTGCTGGCCACCCCTGCATGACTTGGGCCCCCCTTGGGCCCGGGCCCCCCCTTTAAAAAAGTCTAGACACGCCCCTGGTCTGTCTGTGTGTGAGTGATTGACAATGGCATCCACTCTGTATATAATTTGCATTGACCAATCAGAAGCCTGTATCACAGGCATGCCCACTGCAGCCCAAGTGCCACACACAGAGCTGGGCCGTTTCCATGGAGACGGCCCCTCCCTTCTCACTCCCTCTCCCTGCACCAGCCTCTGTCCCCATAGACTGCCATTCATTTGAACTGAGTCAGACCCTGCCGAACTCCTCTAAATAACTCCAAAACCGTGAGGAGTACAGCTTTGGGGTTTGGACCGTGGGCGGCAGGAGCTCCCGAGGATCGCAGCGGTGTAAATTTCATGTCTCTAGCCCACTCAGAAGGCTGACAGCGGCAGGTTAAACACAAGAGGTTTCTCTGCTTCCTCACGCCTTTTCCTCTGAAAATTAACATTGCAGTCTATGGAGGGATTTCTGGAGGTGCCGCCCTAATTAAGGGTCTGGAGCCAAAACTATAAACCTCACAGACACGAGAGACACATCGCTACGATCGGGACAAGATTTCCAACGTTTTGATGTAAAAATTATGTCCGTGGGATGTACGTAGCCCTCACAATCGCGATTTAAAAATATTTTTTTCAGACGCTTCAGACACTGCTCTCCACTCTAGGTGTGTAGTTCTCCCACTCTAGTGCACGCAATAGACACCCATGTTAAAGGCTGATTTTTGAAGATTTCATGGTCTGACATAAGTCGAAATTGTGAATGAACTGTACATTTTTTGAATTGAAGATGAATTATGAATATGTAGCCAGGAAAATTTACCGCGTTTTGAAAGTTGAATGAAGTTTCTAAGTGAAAGTATGAAGGAGTTATGAAGGTTTGTTTGAGGTTGAAAATTTTTGAAGTTTGAAGCTCTCCCCATTCATTTTCAATGGGGAATTTTTTATGAATTATGGTTAATAACTCTGAAATTATGAAGGTTAGGTCTTAGAAAAATACAAGCACACATGTCCCGATGAAGCCGCACGTTTTGAAGTTGGTTTGAAGTTTCTAGGTTGAAATTTGTGGGAGAAGAAGCGAGCCAAAAAACAGGGGGGGAAGAAAAATAATAAGAATAAAGGTAGGATAACATAGGTGTGAATGCCTTGGGGCATTCACACCAACTAGAAGAGCAATTGCTGAAGCAATTGCGGGTGTGAATGCCCGCAGCTGAAGCTACGCTGCCGAATGCTAATGCTGGGTTGAATGTTTGAATGAGAATGAATTGTATGAATTGAAACTTTGAAAATAAAAGCCTAAGCAAACTGCTGAACGCTGGGTTGAATGTTTGAAGGAGAATGAATTGTATGAATAGAAACTTTGAAAATAAAAGCCTAAGCAAACTGCTAAATGCTGGGTTGAATGTAGTAGTATGAAGGTTAAGCAGAATGAATGTTGAAAAATTATGAATGTATAATCCATGAATTTGAATTTAAAAGCTGAATGGTGAAATATATACATGGTGAAGTATATAATTAGCACTGACCAATCAGAAGCCTGTATCACAGGCATGCTCACTGCAGCCCAAGTGCCACACACACAGCTGGGCCGTTTCCATGGAGACGGCCCTCCTTCTCACTCCCTCTCCCTGCACCAGCCTCTGTCTCCTTCTGCCCCTTAGGCTGCCATTCATTTGAACTGAGTCAGACCCTGCCGAACTCCTCTAAATAACTCCAAAACCGTGAGGAGTACAGCTTTGGGGTTTGGACCGTGGGCGGCAGGAGCTCGCTACGATCGCAGCGATGTAAATTTTATGTCTCTAGCCCACTCAGAAGGCTGACAGCGGCAGGTTAAACACAAGAGGTTTCTCTGCTTCCTCACGCCTTTTTCTCTGAAAATTAACATTGCAGTCTATGGAGGGATTTCTGGAGGTGCCGCCCTAATTAAGGGTCTGGAGCCAAAACTATAAACCTCACAGACACGAGAGACACATCGCTACGATCGGGACAAGATTTCCAACGTTTTGATGTAAAAATTATGTCCGTGGGATGTACGTAGCCCTCACAATCGCGATTTAAAAATATTTTTTTCAGACGCTTCAGACACTGCTCTCCACTCTAGGTGTGTAGTTCTCCCACTCTAGTGCACGCAATAGACACCCATGTTAAAGGCTGATTTTTGAAGATTTCATGGTCTGACATAAGTCGAAATTGTGAATGAACTGTACATTTTTTGAATTGAAGATGAATTATGAATATGTAGCCAGGAAAATTTACTGCGTTTTGAAACTTGAATGAAGTTTCTAAGTGAAAGTATGAAGGAGTTATGAAGGTTTGTTCGAGGTTGAAAATTTTTTAAATTTGAAGCTCTCCCCATTCATTTCCAATGGGAAAATTTTTTGAATTATTGTTAATAACTCGGAAATTATGAAGGTTATGGCTTAGAAAAATACAAGCAATAATGTCCTGATGAAGACGCACGTTTTGAAGTTCGTTTGAAGTTTCTAGCTTGAAAACTGTGGGAGAAGAAGCGCGGCGAAAAACGAGGTAGAAGAAAAATAATAACTAGACTAAAATTCCTGAAGAAATTTTAATATGTGCCTGCACACATGACGCCGGACCCACGCGACGCCGGGCCATGTAGGCCCAGCCTGATGCATGCTGACCCTCTCCTGCACCGAAGCACGCACTTCGTGCGTGCCTGTCCCAGGTTCATGTTGAAAACAAACACACCTTGTTTCCTGTGACGCTTAAATCAGAGTTTGGGGCTTTTACTTTGAAAGGATAGTCATCTCCACAGCTTCCTGTGAGGAAAAAAGTTACCCCTCCGAAGTTTGGGGCTTTTATTTTGAAAAAACAGACTTTTATTTTGAAGGAAACAGCCTGAGCTTCCTGTCTGTGTGTGTGATCAATGATGTCACCCACTCTCTGTATCATCAGCACTGACCTATGCATCATATCACAGACAGGGTCCCTTCAGTTCAAATACCACACACACACACAGCTGCTCTGTCACACTATGCTTCTGATTATGAGCTGACCTGTCGAATCATCTCTCATATAAAAAAAACTATAAGGAGTAGAGCTTAGATTTTTGCATGTGAATGATGCTATGGTGATGGAGGTTCATGCATATCACCTAATTCTGCTGGCCACCCCTGCATGGCTTCAACACCCCATGGGGCACCCCTATGGAAAAGTCTAGGCACGCCCCTGGTCTGTCCCCCACACTGGCTCCCACTGACTGCCATTGATTTCAAGCTGAGTCGGACCCTGTCAAACTCCTCTGAATAACTCAAGAACCGTAAGGAGTACGGCTTTGGGGTTTGGACGAGAGGCGGCAGGAGCTCGCGAGGATCGCAGCGATGTAAATTTTATGTCTCTAGCCCACTCAGAAGCCCGTCAGCGGCAGGTTAAACACAAGAGGTTTTCCTGCTTTCTCACGCCTTTTCCTCTGAAAATTAACATTGGGCCCAATGGAGAGATTTTTGGAGGTGCTGCCCTAATTAAGGGTCTGGAGCCAAAACCATAAATCTCAGAGACATAAGAGACACATCGCTACGACCGGGACGAAATTTCCAACGTTTTGCTGTAAAAATTATGTCGGTGGAGTGAACGTAGCCCTCAAAATCGCGATTTAAAAAAAAAAAACTCAGACGATTCTGAAACTGCTCTCCACTCTAGGTGTGTAGTTGTGTCACTCTAGTGCACGCAATAGACACCCATGTTAAGCTCTGATTTTTGACATTTTCCAGGCTCCGAATAAATCGATCTGACGGACAAACGGTACATTTTATGACAAGATGATGAATTATGAAAATGTAGTCAGGTAAATTTGCTGCGTTTTGCAAGTTGAATGGAGTTTCTAGGTGAAAGTATGAGGGAGCTGTGACTGTTTGTTCGGTGAAGCCCCAAAGTTTGAAGTCTGACCTCGCTCCCATTCATTTCAATGAGAAATTTTCGTCGGTTTTTGGGGTCTAGCGTCGCCATGGTAACAGTTTTGACGGAGAAAAGTAATAGCCATCGTGGCACGATCGAGACGCACGATTTGATATATGTCATGCCTGGGTGCACCTTACGGTACGACCCGCATTAATTGCCGAAAATGTGTCTATAATAATAATAAAAAAAATAAACTCCCGTCCTGAATACTAATAAGCGCGTTGCTGGCTTAAAATACAGCGTTTTAATGATTTTTGGATGGATTTTTTGGCTATTTTTTGGTATTTTTATCATTTTACATCATTTATGTGTGTTTTGGACCTACCACAAGCATTCATGGCAGGCGAAGCCTGCCATGAATGCTAAGACACTTGGGGCCTCCCCCCCAAAAGGAATAGTAATATGTGCCGCCGTGCTCGCAAGGCTGGCTTCGCCAGCCTTGCTCGACGGCAGGCACATAATAATAATAATAAAGGTAGGAGAACATAGGTGTGAATGCCTTGGGGCATTCACACCAATAAAGGTAGGAGAACATAGGTGTGAATGCCTTGGGGCATTCACACCAACTAGAAGAGCAATTGCTGAAGCAATTGCGGGTGTGAATGCCCGCAGCTGAAGCTACGCTGCCGAATGCTAATGCTGGGTTGAATGTATGAATGAGAATGAATTGTATGAATTGAAATTTTGAAAATAAAAGCTGAAGCCAAACTGCTGAATGCTGGGTTGAATGTTTGAATGAGAATGAATTGCATGAATTGAAATTTTGAAAATAAAAGCTGAAGCCAAACTGCTGAATGCTGGGTTGAATGTTTGAATGAGAATGAATTGTATGAATAGAAATTTTGAAAATAAAAGCTGAAGCCAAACTGCTGAATGCTGGGTTGAATGTAGTAGTATGAAGGTTAAGCAAAATGAATGTTGAAAAATTATGAATGTATAATTAATGAATTTGAATTTAAAAGCTGAATGGTGAAATATATACATGGTGAAGTATATAATTATCATTGACCAATCAGAAGCCTGTATCACAGGCATGCCCACTGCAGCCCAAGTGCCACACACACAGCTGGGCCGTTTCCATGGAGACGGCCCCTCCCTTCTCACTCCCTCTCCCTGCACCAGCCTCTGTCTCCTTCTGCCCCCTTAGGCTGCCATTCATTTGAACTGAGTCAGACCCTGCCAAACTCCTCTAAATAACTCCAAAACCGTGAGGAGTACAGCTTTGGGGTTTGGACCGTGTAAATGACTGAAAAACTCTGAAGTCTAAACACATAATCACTAACATATAACATTTTAGTGTTTTATTGTAAGTATTGTTATTAATATTTTATTTACATCCTTTGTATTCTGCTCCAGTTCAAATGTTGTAAACAGTAAATATTACACACTGTGTAACCCTGTAAACATCTTCAGTCAGGCTACTTACAGTTAGTTTGAGTCCAGCTGAAGAGTCACACAGCTGCTCTGCCTCTGATGGTCCTCAGGTCCACATGGTTCAGGTCCTGCAGTCCTGTGGTCCATGTGGTTCTGGTCCACATGGTTCAGGTCCTGCAGTCCTGTGGTCCTCGTGGTTCTGGTCCACATGGTTCTAGTTCTGTGATGAGGACAGGAGACAGAATTGTACCAGCAGTGATGCAGATGGACATCCTTCCACAATAGTTTGCTGTGTGAACATGTTTTCTGTTTATTGACAGTGTAAAGAGTCATGCTGAACCACTAAGGTGGTCCGACAGAGAAAAACACAGTCCCATACCAGGTCCAGGTCCAGAGATTTGTTCAGTGGAGACGTAGAGTCCCAGTGCTGCTGGAGTCCCCTTTCATCTGTGATTGCCAGGGATGGAAGGCACTAGAGCACAAACACAAAACTAACAGGTTATGACAGGTGTCCTTCCTGACAGTCAGTACAAGTGCACATGTGTTATTATTTCAGCTCTGCATAAAGTATGGATAGTAAAGTTCACTTACAGAATGACTGGGTCCAGCTCCAGGTCCACACCACCTGTCTGGTTGTCCTGTTGTCCAGGCTCCCCTCTGTCAGCATGGCCTCGCTTCAGTCACATGGATGTGCCTTCACCTTTCAGTAGAAACTCTGACAGAGCAGAGGAAGGCAGAGATGACATGAACTGGTCAGAATGGAGTGTATCACTGGAAGTCACTTGCAGCATTGAAATAATTAAACAGTAGATACCAGGCACAGGAGCAGGCGGTTTGAAGCAGAGGCCTCTCGGTGTGGCGTCTCCACGTGGCCCAGGCACATGGATCTTTGAGTCCAGCAGTGAGGAACTGTGCTGCTGGACCTGTTGGCCTTTAAAGGTGTTTGCTCACACAGAGAAGAGAAACAGTTAGACAAACACATAGACAGTGATCAGCATGTTTACCTCCTCAATGAACAGAGGAAATAAACAGTGTATTGCTTCAAGTTACTTACCTTAATGTATTACTTACCACTTGCGTGCCTAGGCCCAGCTCAACTAAGAGTAATTTAATTTGTTGTGAATTCAATGTAATTTTATGGAACATTACATTTATAGACCATTATATTTATCAAATAAGATCCACTCACAGTATTTGCCATTATATTTATAAGATCCATTAACAGTATTTGCCATTATATTTACAAGATCCATTAACAGTATTTGCCATTATATTCACAAGATCCATTAACAGTATTTGCCATTATATTCACAAGATCCATTAACAGTATTTGCCATTATATTCACAAGATCCATTAACAGTATTTGCCATTATATTCACAAGATCCATTAACAGTATTTGCCATTATATTTACAAGATCCATTAACAGTATTTGCCATTATATTTACAAGATCCATTAACAGTATTTGCCATTATATTTACAAGATCCATTAACAGTATTTGCCATTATATTTACAAGATCCATTAACAGTATTTGCCATTATATTTTTAAGATCCACTCACTCAGTGTAATGGATTTTTTATTTTTTATAGCTAGTTTTCTGTTGATCGTCCCTCCATCCCTCCCCCCACAGCCTGGCCTGGATTCCCATTGAGAGTATTTCAGATTAGTATTACTAACACACACACACACACACACACACACACTCTCTCTCTTTTTCAAATGTGAACTGGCCAAGAGAAGAGGCAAATAAGTGTTACACAGTTCTGCAACAAATACAGGACAATGACAGACTTATAGCAACCTTAAAACAGTACATATTGACTAGGAACCTCAAGGAGAAAAGGAGACTCAGAACAAAACTGGGTAGCTAAAAGCTCTAAAATGTAACGATTTTGTCAATTTCAAAACAGTTCAAATTATGTTTTAGCCAAAAACAAAGTATTACCTTACAGTATTCAAGAGGTGTTTTGAAAGTGAAATCATTACAGTCTGAGGGAAACAATTGGTCAGAACGAACACAAAATGTATATCATTAAAGAAGTATATCATTAAGAAAGTTCAAACAAATGTTCAAAAACAATATACTGAATGGATACAGGATGGAATTGGATGTATAGGTTATGTTGTTATTTAAGTACGTTTATTTATTATTCATGCGATAATCTTTGATTTCACAAGAATGATTATAAAGTTGAAAATGAAATAAACATTTTTAAAGAAATTAATGTCTGTTGTTTTTCTTTGATGGGATTTGATGGACGATTTGCTGTATGCCTTCTGTTTCAAAGCTTGTTTACTTTTGTATTGTTATTATTACTATTATTTAAACCTATTCCATTGTCTTATGTTATTTTTAATATGCCCGAATAAATAAAAAGTTACATACCGCCCGTCTCTCATGTCGAGTGAGAAATGTCAACAGTTGTGCCTTCCGTGGTTGGTTAGATTGAGGCACAAAGGACTGGTGGATTTGACGAGGATTGGTTATCTCGGTCAGTCAATCAGAATTACTCTAACTACGGCAAGCCACGAGGACCAAACTTTATTATCACGACGCGTCACGCTGTCACGAATTTCCCGACAACCCATTGGTCAATTTCAATGATTGACACCTTATCGACTAATCACAGTCCGGAGAATCCAAAGCTACGCCTAAATGTATCTTCACAAACACCAATGACGATCTAAAGGTGAGTAAACTCAAAGATCGCATATTGTGATCTAGATTAGACCCTCCACTCTGTTCTAGAAAGCCCTTCCTCTTGAATATGACTTTTGATCACAGAGCAGCAAAGCTAAAGATATATATGTATCTCTATCTATTGTTTTATATGTATGTGTGTGTGTGTGTGTGTGTATATATATATATATGTATATATATATATACATACAAAGAAAGAAAGAGAGAGATAGAGAGAGATGATCCCAGCAGAAGAGGGCTAATGTATTAATGCTGAGTTTAATCAAATGTTTTATGAATATCATTGATAGTATTTTATATTAGTGTTACTAACACACACCACACACACACACACACACACACACACACACACAGAGACACACCCAAACAGATCCGTGACATTGATATTTAGCAGGAAAAAAATCTAATAACCAATTAATCTCAGATAATATTTTTAATCTTTTTCACACAACAATGACATAAATTGAAGAGCTAATAATTGATAACTTTTTTTATACAACTTTAACCAAAAAGTGAGACTGAACTCTATGAACAAAAAAAATTGAAAAATTGCAGTTATTAACTACTGCATTGGGGGGGTGGGGGGGAGGGGTGGGGGGTGGAAGGGTTCTCCAGGTCCCCTAGCAAGAAGTCTCCCAGGTCCTCTTCAATTGAAATGTGATCAACTCTTCCCTCGTTGTATATCAGTGTGAGGGCATGCGGAATGTCCCCACCTTTTTGGAATACCCTGCTCCACGTCTCCATTGGAATGAGTCGCTCCGTGTCCGTTGCGTCAAGGACCTCGACGTTCCCCTTGTCTGTTTTCCTCAGCCCCTGGACTTCGACTGCGACCATGGTAGAAATCAGCTAGAGAAATCATATGGGAGATGTATTAATTAGTCGATGAACAAGCCTAGTGTGATATCCTGTAAAAGTCTACTGCTAAAGGGTATACATTATGTCTACATTTATTAACCTACCTCAACCTGAGTGGAGTTTGTTGATTGAAGGATAACCCCACATGAGGGGAAATGCTTCCCCCTCATGTGGGTTACCCGGATGAGCAGCCCCTCCTCCAAAGGCACCAGGTTGGCCTCCCTCCACAGAACTACCTGGAGCTCGGACCCGTTCTACAACAAGAGAACATATTGCATCACCGGTGCTTACTTTATACTAAAATGTGATTGAGGCACACACTGAGAGAGAGAAAAGGAAGAGGAGGGGACAAATCACACAGTTCAATAGTTCCATACCTCTTTCAAAGTGATTTTTCTGGAGGGTACAGGGTCCCCTCTGGGTGGCTGAAAGCGGGCTTACATGTCCAAGCTAGAGGTAACAAGAGAAGGAGTTTTTTTTAAAAATAGATACCATAAAAACCTAAAAATGCAGTTAGAGAAGCTGTGGTATGCAAATGGGATTCATAAAACATTGTTTGGATTTTGTAGTAATATGGATGATATGTAGTTTTAATTTGGACTTTTAGTCCTTCAGAGATGAAACCATGTCAGGATTAAACTTACAGCAGTGATCAGCCCTTGAACAGACACGAAGGCCTGGCTCCCGGCTGTACATCTTGTAAAGCCAGAAGAGGAGACGGGGCTGAAAGTAGCCCTCGCCCCTCCTCCAGGTGATGAGCAGGTACGTCAAAGTTTGCACATACATACACCACCATGTCCATTTTGGACAAGATGGAAAAAGGCTCAATTCTTGAAATGCCATACTTTTTCAGTACATAATGGTGGCCTACTTTAAACTTTTGGGCGTGTTCTTCATAGATTACGAAGCGCATGACAGAGTGACCGTCACTTATGGCAGCTGTAATGTTGTGATTTGTCGTTTCTGGAGTAGCTAGACCACTTTCAAACACCCAGCGCTGCACTCTCGTGGAGGGCTTTGTAGCCAAGATTTTAACTTTCAGAGGCGGCAGCCTCTCGTATGGCGTGTGGGTTTTTTCAAATAAAGCCTGAAGTGCCATTCTGAAAAACAGAAACACAAAAGTATGGTTTTATGAGGCAAGATGACATCAACTTAGTTAGAGAATAAACACAATAACTTGTCACTTCAAAAATGATTTATTTATTCTCAGCAGCCCATGGACAGAAAAGAAAGTGTTCATGAAGAAATTGTTTCACACCCCAATACAGTAGGGGGCAGTGTGCAACTTTTGAGCTCGGTTGCAGTCTACCATTGAATAAAGAAGTGGTTCCGCAAACGTGAGTTGTACTGCGCATGTGCAAAACGCGTTTACATCCCCTCGGCAGCATGGAACGGCTGTGAGTAGGAACTGAGTGGCACAAGAATGCAGGTAAGATTGAACGCCAGTCACTAGAGCTGTGCGACATTATGATATAAAAAATGTCTACTGTGCGATATAATCCTCCGTAATTTATATCGTAATTTTAACATGTAGCTACTTAGTTAGCTCTGTTGCTACGCTAGCGTTAACGTTACTCTGCTTGTGGTTTAGATACGCCGTGTAAAACACGACTTAACATCGGAATGACTACTGGATAATCCAAACATATCATGTAAGTTCAAATCATGTTCATTGCATGGCGCTTCGACATAATAGTACCGTAACTGCGGCAACGCTACTGCTTTGTGGTAGCATGTCAAGGGCTTGTTTACGGCAGTTCAGAACGCCGTAAAACTCGCCGTAAACACTCCCAGTTCCGTCTTCCGGTACAACACAAGCGCAGTAGAGGAAAAGCAGTATGGAGGACGTCTGTTTCGAGTGAATGGTTCATGGGGCAAGTTATTAACACTCAAAACACATCTTCATTACCAGCCAAACTGCTTAGCGGTACAGCGCAAACACAGCCGCCAGTGGTAGCCACAACCGTTTAGCCTCGCAATGAAACTGTTGGACCGACTCTCAGCCAATGTTAGCAGTTAGCTTAACGAGTAAGGTAGATGGATGATTTGATATCACCAAGTACTAAAAAAAGTTTTTAGAGTTAGGGTAAGGATTAGGATTTGTGGTCCAGGACTAATGTGGTAGTTATCCAGGACTTTTTTTTTTATTAGCACAGAATCACAGTCCGCCCATGGCTACCGGACTTGCCCGTCTGTTATTAATATAGTGTATCTGAACGAAGCGACTTGCTAGCTCGGACTGACGGTACAGTCTAGCCACTACTGTATGGCAGTTCTCACATAAAAAGAACTGTTCGGTTTGAATAAAAATAGCATTCGCCAATTTCTGCTCACGCAGGGGGTAAACTATTAAAGTGATTCAGGTAACTGTTCACATTTTTGCAGTCTGTGACTTTCACTGATGTCAAGTAAGCTAAAACTCATACGCAACAACGTTACGGAGCTAGTAGTGGTTACTGCTTTTCATTTTTTTGTGGTTCTTAAGAAATATAGAAACATTAAGTAAGCGAAATATACGATTAAGCATTCTATTTAACTTTCGTTTAGCATTCTCTTTTGTAGAAAGTCATAAAATAGCAATTAGCCATTGTTAGAAGCCAGTGTAACGTCAGTCACCTACCTCGATTTTTCTCCTTCTGTGAAAGATTTTCGCGGGCCTGGTGGTACAGTTTGTAAGCAAAACGCAGGTGTCTCTCTGATCTCAGTAGACTGGATCTGATTGGTTCAGTCTGTAGTTAAGGCCTTTGAAATGATCATACAGTTGAATCGGGGGGGCAAAACATCAGGACAGATGTCCCCCACTGCAGCATTTGCTCCTTACTTGCTGACAACTTGTACTGTACACTTAGGTCTGATTGTGTGTTTCTGTCTTCCACAGCATCCCACTTTAATTGTTTATATTGTATCTGCATCATTGATATGATGATTGGGATAAGATTTTCTCTTTTTATGTCACAGACCCAGAACCACATGGACCGAGGAGTGGAAGCATCAGAGGCAGCGCTGCTAGGTGACTGGATCAGTATTCAATGTTCCTCTTTAGCTGCACTCATAAAGTCACTAAGGTTGTCACGTTGTCTTTTATTGCACATTACACATCAGGTTATTGGTTAAGAGCACCTCAGCAGTGCCCAGGAGGAGGAACAGTCTCTCCAGTGTCCAGTTCCACACTATTTTCTTAAGTCTGTGCAGGGGACTTAAGTACTTATGGAGCTCCTGCAAAAAAGTACAGATTTCATGTGTGAATCACTGCCAAAGGGACCAGCCCTATAAATAATTATGATAATGGTAATTTCATACTTTCATATTAATAGAATATTTTCATCTGTGTGGTATGTATTTGTGAAATTAGTTTTAAAAGCAGTTAAAGTTATGCAACGTGTGACACAGTATAATTGCCTATATTGTGCACCCAAATAATGTGCTATGATAAAGTAATGATTAATGTTGTGTGTATCTAGTAAAGCCAATAAAAATAGTATGTGGTCTCCTTTCTGCTACTGACTCCAGATTGTCCAGGTCCAGTCCAGGCTCAAAGATGAACTTCTTGACCAGCTTGTTGTGTCTGCTGGCCTCACCAGCACTGATGTATATGCAGTCCGTTCCACATCCAGAAGGATCTGTCGCCTGTGGAAGGACAGTGTCCTCTGTCCTTTGCTAAA
>JAQQSB010000853.1:0-28399 GCA_029721515.1 Synanceia verrucosa
TTGACATCCAAAAATGGCTTTTTCACCCACTTTTTCGCCAGACATCACCATGAATTCACTCAACAGTGCTATAAAGAAGGCATTTCCTGTACTTTTTATGACATTAACTTTTTTGACATTTTTGATTCTTTTTTTGGCATACCGCGGTATGAAGATTTGTTCAAATTTTTGACATCCTAAAAAATGGGTTTTTCACCACTTTTTTTGCCAGACATCACCATGAATTCACTCAACATGCTGTAAATAGGCATTTTACCGTGGTATGACGATTTGTTCAAATTTTTGACATCCTTAAAAATGGCTTTTTCACCACTTTTTTCGCCAGACATCACCATGAATTCACCCAACATGCTGTTGGAAAGCATTTCCTGCACTTTTTATGACATTAAATTTTTTTTACATTTGTGGACTTTTTTGGCATACCGCGGTGTGATAACTTGTTCAAATTTTTGACATCCTTAAAAATGTCTTTTTCACCACTTTTTTCGCCAGACATCACCATGAATTCACTCAATATGGTGTAAGAAGGCATTTCCTGCACTTTTTATGACATCAAATTTTTTTTTGACATTTTTAATTTTTTGGAGATACGTATTGATTTATTTGTTGACATTTTTGACATCCAAAAATGGCTTTTTCAACACTTTTTCGCCAGACAACACCATGAATTCACTCAACATACAAGAAGGCATTTCTCTGCACTCTAAGACATTAAATTTTTTGACACTTTTTGATTCTTTGGCATATATCTGCATGATCGATTTGTCTGGCCTTTGACAGTCTAAAAATGGCTTTTTCACCACTTTTTTGGCCAGACATAACACATGAATTTATTCAACATGCTGTTGGAAGGCATTTTCTTGCAATTTTTATGACATTAAATTTTTTGACATTTTTGGACCTTTGGCATACTGTGGTATGACGATTTGTTCTGGGCTTTTTGCAATCCTAAAAATGGCTTTTTCAATTCACTTTTTTGTCAGATATCACCATGAAATTCACTCAACATGCTGTTGAAGGGATTTCCTGCACTTTTTATGACATTACATTTTTTTGACATTTTTGACTTTTTGCATAGCTGATGACGTGATTTGGTCATGAAAATTTGACATCCTAAAAATGGCTTTTTCATTCACTTTTTCACAGACATCACCATGAATTCACTCAATATGCTGCAAGTAAATGCATTTCCTGCACTCTTAAGACATTAAATTTGATTTTGCATACCGCGGGGCATGACGATTTGTTCAAATTTTTGACATCCTAAATGGCTTTTTCACCACTTTTTTTGCCAGACATCACCAATCACTCCTCAACATGCTGTTGGAAGGCATTTCTGCACTCCTTTTATGACATCAAATGTTTTTGACATTTTTGATTCTTTTTGGTACACCAGTATGACTGATTTGTTCAAATTTTTGAACAACCTAAAAATGGTTTTTTTCACAACTTTTTTCACACAGACATCACCATGGACCACTCAACATGCTGTAAGAAGGCACATTCTGCACTTTTTATGACATTAACTTTTTTTTTACATTTGTGGACTTTTTGGCATGTCATGGGTATGACTATTTGTTCAAATTTTTGACATCCTAAAAATGGCTTTTTCTACCACTTTTTTTGCCAGACATCACCATGAATTCACTCAACATGCTGTAAATAGGCATTTCCTGCAGTGTTTATAAATAATTTTTTTGACATTTTTGACCTTTAAGCATACCAAGTGTGTTAACTTGTTCAAATTTTTGACATCCTAAAAATGGCTTTTTCACCACTTTTTTCGCCAGACATCACCATGAATTCACTCAACATGCTGTAAAAGAAGGCATTTCTGTACTTTTATGACATTAATTTCTTTGACATTTTTGGACTTTTTTTTGGCACAACGCGGTATGACGATTTGTTCCATTCTTTGACATCCTAAAAAAATGGCTTTTTCACCACTTTTTTTTGCCAGACATCACCATGAATTCACTGAACATGCTGTGTTAGAAGGCATTTCTGCACTTTTATGAGTATTGTACATTTTTTTGACATTTTTGGACTTTATGGCACTTTTTTTGACACTCCTTTTTGACGATTTGTTCAAATTTTGACATCCTTAAAAATGGCTATTTTTCACCACTTTTTTGCCAGACATCACCATGAATTCACCCAACATGCTGTAAATAAGTATTTCCTGTACTTTTTATGGACGCTAACTTTTTTGACATTTTTGACTTTTTGTCACACCATGGTATGACAATTTGTTCAAATTTTTGATGATCCTAAAATGGCTTTTTCACCACTTTTTCTGCCAGACATCACCATGAATTCACTCAATATGCTGTAAGAAGGCATTTCCTGTACTTTTATGACATTAATTTTTTTGACTCTTTGGCACACCGCGGTGTCTGACCATTTGTTGAAATTTTTGACATCCTAAAAAAATGGCTTTTTCACCACTTTTTTGCACAGACATCACCATGAATTCACTCAACATGCTGTAAATAGGCATTTGACCCTGTACTTTTTATGGCATTAAATTTTTTTGACATTTTTGAGCTCTTTTGTCATATCACAGTATGACAATTTGTTCAAAATTTTTGACATCCTAAAAATGGCTTTTTCACCACTTTTTCTGCCAGACATCAAACCATGAATTCACTCAACATGCTGTAAGAAGGTAATATTCTGTGTGACTTTTTATGACATTAACTTTTTTTTTTGACATTTTTGTACCTCTTTTTGACGATTTGTTGAAATTTTTTTGACATCCTAAAAATGGCTTTTTCACCACTTTTTTTTTTGCCAGACATCACCATGAATTGACTCAATATGCTTAAAGAAGGCATATTCTGCACTTTACTACTACATTAACTTTTTTTGACATTTTTGACTTTGGCATACTGCGGTATAACGATTTGTTCAAATTTTTGACATCCTAAAAAATGGCTTTTTCACCACTTTTTTTGCCAGACATCACCATGAATTCACTCAATACGCTGTTGGAAGGCATTTCCTGCACTTTTTATGACATTAATTTTTTTTGGCATTTTTGGACTTTTTTGGCATGACGATTTGTTCAAATTTTTGACATCCTAAAAAATGGCTTTTTCACCACTTTTTTCGCCAGACATCACCATGAATTCACTCAACATGCTGTAAGAAGGCACTTTTTATGACATTAATTTTTTTTGACATTTTTGGACTTTTTTGGCAAACCGCGGTATGACGATTTGTTCAAATTTTTGACAACCTAAAAAAAGGCATCACCATGAATTCACTCAACATGTTGTAAATAGGCATTTCCTGCACTCTTATGGCATTAAAGGTTTTTGACATTTTCGGATTCTTTTGTCATACCATGCATGACGCATTTGTTCAAATTTTTGACATCCCTAAAATGGCTTTTTCAAATCACTTCTTTCTGCTGTGACATCACCATGAATTCACTCAACATGCTGTAAGAAGGCATATTCTGCACTTTTTATGACATTAACTTTTTTGACATTTTTGATTTTGGTTTGTCATACCCAAGGTATGACGATTTGTTGAAATTTTTGACATCCTAAAAATGGCTTTTTCACCACTTTTCTGCCAGACATCACCATGAATTCACCTAACATGCTGTAAGAAGGCATTTCCTGAACTTTTATGACATTATATTTTTTGACATTTTTGATTCTTGCAGACACCACTGCATGACGATTTGTTCAAATTTTTGACATCCTAAAAATGGCTTTTTCACACCACTTTCTTTTGCCAGACATCACCATGAATTCACTCCAACATGCTGAATGGAAGGTATTTCCTGCACTCTTTATGACATTAAATTTTTTTCACATTTTTGGACTCTTTTTTGTCACAACCATACATGACGATTTGTTCAACTTTTTGACATCCTAAAAATGGCTTTTTCACCACTTTTTTGCCAGACATCACCATGAATTCGCTTCAACATGCTGTTGGAAGGCATTTCTGCACCTTTTATGACATTATATTTTTTTGACATCTTTGACTTTTTTGGCAGCACCAAGGGTATGACGATTTGTTGAAATTTTTGACATCCCAAAATGGCTTCTTTCACCTACTTTTTCTAACAGCAGACATCACCATGAATTCACTCATGATGCTGTGGCTGTAGCATTTCCTGTACTTTTATGACATTAAGTTTTTTTTGACTTTTTTGGCAAACCACTAGGCTGACTATTTGTTGAAATTTTTGACATCCTAAAAATGGCTTTTTCACCTGTTCTCTTTGCCAGACATCACCATGAATTCACTCAACATGCTGTAAATAGGCATTTCCCAATTTTTATGGCATTAAATTTTTTCACATTTTTGGACTTTTTTTGGCGCATGTACTGTGTGACGATTTGTTCAAATTTTTGACATCCCAAAAAGGCTTTTTCACCACTTTTTCTGCCTGACATCACCATGAATTCACTAAACATGCTGTGGCAGAAGGCATTTCCTGTACTTTTATGACATTGACTTTTTTGACTTTGGTGGCACCATGGGTCTGAACCATTATTGAAAGATTTTGATCCACTAAAATAATCTTTCACTCACTTTTTTGGCCAGACATCACCATGAATTCACTCAACATGCTGTTGTAAGGCATTTCCTGCATTTCTTTATGACATTAACTTTTTTGACATTTTTTGATTTTTTGTCACACCTGCTGGGCATGACGCATTTGTTCAAACTTTTGACATCCTTCTAAAAATGGCTTTTTCACCACTTTTTCTGCCAGACATCACCATGAATTCACTCAACATGCTCAAAGAAGCATATTCTGCACTTTTTGGTGACATTAACTTTTTTTGACATCCTAAAAATGGCTTTTTCACCACTTTTTCTGCCAGACATCACCATGAATTCACTCAACATGTTGTAAATAGGCATTTCTGCACTTTATATGGCATTAAATTTTGACATTTTTGATCTCTTTTTGGCATACCAATGAAAGGACGATTTGTTCCAAATTTTTGACATCCTAAAAATGGCTTTTTCACCACTTTTTCAACAGACATCACCATGAACTCACTCAACATGCTGTAAAATAGGGCATTTGCACTTTATATGGCATTAAATTTTTTGACATTTTGGACTTTTTTGGCACATGCATGACGATGACGCATTTGTTCAAATCTTTGACAACCTAAAAATGGCTTTTTCACCACTTTTTCGCCAGACATCACCTGAAATTCACTCACACATGCTGTTGGACTGGATTTCATGCTCTTTTTATGACATTAATTTTTTTACATTTTTGATTTTTGGCACATCACATGACGATTTATTCAAAATTTTGACATCCTAAAATGGCTTTTTCACCACTTTTTTGCCAGACATCACCATGAATTCACTCAACATGCTGTAAATAGGCATTTCTGCACTTTTTATGGCATTAAATCTTTGACACTTTTGGACTTGATTGTCACACGATTTGTTCAATTTTTGACATCCTAAAAACTATTTTTCACCACTCTTTTCACCAGACATCACCATGATTTCCACTCTAACATGCTGTAAATAGTGCATTCTCTGCACTCTTTATGGCATTACATTTTTTGACATTTTTGATTCTTTGGCACAATCGCGGTATGACGCATTTGTTCAAATTTTTGACATCCTTAAAAATGGCTTTTTCACCACTTTTTGCCAGACATCACCAAGAATTCACTCCAACATGCTTTTAAAGGCATTTCATTGCACTTTTATGACATTATATTTTTTTGACATTTTTGATTCTTTTTGTAATACCGAAGGTATGACGATATGTTGAAATTTTTGACATCCTAAAAATGGCTTTTTCCACCACTTCTTGCCAGACATCACCATGAATTCACTCAACATGCTGTAAATAGGCATTTCCCTGCACTTTTTTATGGTATTACATTTTTTTGACATTTTTGATCTTTTGGCATACCACAGGTATGACGATTTGTTCAAATTTTACATTCTAAAAATGGGCTTTTCAATTTCACTGTTTCACACAGACATCACCATGAATTCACTCAACATGCTGTAAGAAGGCATATTCTGCACTTTTTATGACTTTAAATTCTTTTTTGACATTTTTGACTTTTTTGGCATACCCAAGGTATGACGATTTGTCCAAATTTTCAGCCAACCTAAAAATGGCTTTTTCACACCACTTTTTCACAGACATCTCATAATTCACTCAACATGCTGTTGGAAGGGATTTCCTGCACTTTTATGAAATTAAATTTTTTGACATTTTTGACTTCTTTGGCATACCGAAGGGTATGACTATTTGTTCAAATCCTTTGACATCCTGGAAAAATGGCTTTTTCACCACAATTTTTTCATTTGGGACATCACCATGAATTAACACACATGCTGTAAGAAGGCATATTCTGCACTTTTTATGACATTAACTTTGTTGACATTTTTGGATTCTTTTTTTTTGTCATACCGCTGTATGACGATTTGTTCAAATTTTTGACATCCTTAAAATGGCTTTTTCACCACTTTTTCGCCAGACATCACCATGAATTCCAGTCAACATGCTGTAAGAAGGCATATTCTGCACTTTTTATGACATTAACTTTTGTTGACATTTTTGATTTTTGTCATACCCATGTATGACGATTTGTTCAAATTTTTGACATCCTTAAAAATGGCTTTTTCACCACTTTTTTTGCCAGACATCACCATGAATTCACTCAACATGCTTTTGGAAGGCATTTCCTGCACTTTTTATGACATTATATTTTTTTGACATTTTTGGACTTTTTTTGCATACCGCGGTATGACGATATGTTGAAATTTTTGACATCCTAAAAAATGGCTTTTTCACCACTTTTTTTGCCAGACATCACCATGAATTCACTCAACATGCTGTAAATAGGCATTTCCTGCACTTTTTATGGCATTACATTTTTTTTGACATTTTTGGACTTTTTTGGCATAATCAAAGGTATGATCGATTTGTTCAAATTTTTTACATCCTAAAATGGGTTTTTCACCACTTTTTCTGCCAGACATGACCATGAATTCAACACTAAACATGCTGTGAGAAGGCATTTCCTTGTACTTTTATGACATAAATTTTTTTTGACATTTTTGGACTTTTTTGGCATACCGCGGTATGACGATTTGTCCAAATTTTTGATAACCTAAATCCTAAAACATCACCATGAATTCAGTCAACATGCTGTAAGAAGGCATATTCTGCAATTTTTATGACATTAACTTTTGTTGACATTTTTTGATTCTTTTGTCATACCGCCGGCATGACGATTTGTTCAAATTTTTTGACATCCTTACAAATGGGTTTTTCACCACTTTTTTTTTTTGCCAGACATCACCATGAATTCACTCAACATGCTTTTGGAAGGCATTTCCTGCACTTTTATATGACATTATATTTTTTGACATTTTTGGACTTTTTATATAACAATCGTATGGACGATTTGTTCAAATTTCTTTGACATCCTTAAAATGGCTTTTTCACCACTTCTTTTTCGCCAGACATCACCATGAATTCACTCAACATGCTGTAAGAAGGCATTTCCTGTACTTTTTATGACATTAATTTCTTTGACATTTTTGGACTTTTTTGGCATACCGCTGGTATGACGATTTGTTCAAATTTTTTGACAACCTAAAAACAAGTTTTTTCACCACTTTTTCGCCACCAGACATCATACATGAATTCACTCAACATGCTGTAAATAGGCATTTGCACCTTTTTATGACATTAACTTTTTTGACATTTTGACTTTTTTGCATACCGCAAGGTATGACTCCATTTGTTGAAATTTTTGACATCCTAAAATGGCTTTTTCACCACTTTTTTTGCCAGACATCACCATGAATTCACTCAACATGCTGTAAGAAGGCATTTCCTGTACTTTATGACATTAAACTTCTTTTTAACATTTTTGACTTCTTTGGGCAAACCGTGGCATGACGATTTGTTCAAATTTTTGACATCCCAAAAATGGCTTTTTCACCACTTTTTTTGCCAGACATCACCATGAATTCACACCAACATGCTGTAAGAAGGCAGTTTCCTGTACTGTTTATGACATTAAATTTTTTTACATTTGTGGACTTTTTGGCATACCTAAGGTAAGGACGGTTTGTTCAAATTTTTGACATCCTAAAAATGGCTTTTCACCACTTTTTCGCCAGACATCACCATGAATTCACTCAACATGCTGTAAAATAGGCATTTCCTGCACTTTTTATGACATTAACTTTTTTTGATATTTGACCTTATCATACCGCTGTATGACGATTTGTTCAAATTTTTGATATCCTTAAATGGTTTTTTCACCACTTTTTCGACAGGACATCAATACATGAATTCACCTCAACATGCTGTTGGCATGAATTTCTGCATCTTTTTATGATATTAATTTTTTTGACATTTTTGGACTTTTTTGGCATACCACAGAAGGGATGATTTGTTGAAATTTCTTGACATCCTAAAAATGGCTTTTTCACTACTTTTTTGCCAGACATCACCATGAATTCACTCAACATGCTGTTGGAAGGCATTTCCTGCACCTTTTATGACATTAATTTCTTTTTTTGACATTTTTGACTTTTGGCATACCGCAGACATGACGATTTGGTCAAATTTTTGACATCCTTAAAATGGCTTTTCACCACTTTTTCGCCAGACATAACCATGAATTCACTACAACATGCTGTAAGAAGGCATTTCTGTACTTTTTATGACATTAATTTCTTTTGACATTTTTTGATTCTTTGGCATATCAAGCAGCATGACGATTTGTTCAAATTTTGACAACCTAAAAATGGCTTTTTCACCACTTTTTCTGCCAGACATCACCATGAATTCACTCAACATGCTGTAAGAAGGCACATTCTGCACTTTTTATGACATTAACTTTTTTTGACATTTTTGATCCTTTTTGACATACCGCAAAAGGACGATTTGTTCAAATTTTTGACATCCCAAAAATGGCTTTTTCACCACTTTTTCGCCAGACATCACCATGAATTCACTCAACATGCTGTAAGAAGGCATTCTGCACTTTTATGGACATTAATTTCTTTTTGACATTTTTGGATTCTTTTTGGCATACCGCGGTATGACGATTTGTTCCAAATTCTTGACAACCTAAAAATGGCTTTTTCACCACTTTTTCGGCCAGACATCACCATGAATTCACTTCAACATGCTGTAAATAGGAATTTCCTGCACTTTTTTATGACATTAACTTTTTGACATTTTTGATTCTTTTTGGCATACCACGGTATGACGATTTGTTGAAATTTTTTGACATCCTAAAAAATGGCTTTTTCACCACTTTTTGCCAGACATCACCATGAATTCACTCAACATGCTGTAAGAAGGCATTTCCTGTACTTTTATGACATTAAACTTTTTTTAACATTTTTTGACTTTTTGGCAAACCGCGGGCATGACGATTTGTTCAAATTTTTGACATCCTAAAAATGGCTTCTTTTTCACCACTTTTTGCCAGACATCACCATGAATTCACTCAACATGCTGTAAGAAGGCATTTCTGTACTTTTTTATGATATTAACTGGTTTTTGACATTTTTGACTTTTTGGCATACCGCTATAAGGACGATTTGTCCAAATTTTGATATCCTTAAAAATGGCTTTTTTCACCACTTTTTTCGCCAGAGACCACCATGAATTCACCAACATGCTGTAAATAGGCATTTCCTGCAGTGTTTACAACATTAACTTTTTTTTTGACATTTTTGGATCTTTTTGGCATACCGCTAGTGTGATGACTTGTTCAAATTTTTTGACATCCTTAAACATGGCTTTTTCACCACTTTTTCGCCAGACATCACCATGAATCTTACCTTAATATGCTGTAAGAATGCATATTCTGCACTTTTTATGACATTAACTCTTTTTTTACATTTGTGGGCTTTTTGGCATACCATGGTATGACGATATAGTTGAAATTTTTGACATCCTAAAAATGGCTTTTTCACCACTTTTTTGCCAGACATCACCATGAATTCACTCAACATGCTGTAAATAGGCATTTGCACTTTTTATGGCATTACATTTTTTTGACATTTTGAATTTTTGGTGATATTTATGATCGATGGATTGATTTAAGTCCACTTTCATTACAACCTAAAAATGGCTTTTCACCACTTTTCTTTGCCAGACATCACCATGAATTCAGTCAACATGCTGCAAGAAGGCATATTCTGCACTTTTATGACATTATTAACTTTTGTTGATATTTTTGACTTTTTTGTCATACCAAGGCATGACGATTTGTTCAAATTCTTTTGACATCCTTAAAATGGCTTTTCACCCACTTTTTCTGGCCAGACATCACCATGAATTCACTCCTAACATGCTTTTGGAAGGCATTTCCTGCACTTTTTATGACATTATATTTTTTTGACATTTTTGACTTTTTTACATAATCACGGTATGACGATTTGTTCACTTTTGACATCCTAAAAAAATGGCTTTTTCACCACTTTTTCACAGACATCACCATGAATTCAGTCAACATGCTGTTGGAAGGCATTTCTGCACTCTTTATGACATTATATTTTTTTGACATTTTTGACCTTTTTGGCATACCATGGTATGACGATTTGTTCAAATTTTTGACATCCTAAAATGGCTTTTTCAACACTTTTTCGGGCCAGACATCACCATGAATTCACTCAACATGCTGTAAGAAGGCACATTCTGCACTTTTTATGACATTAACTTTTACATTTGTGGACTTTTTGGCATGCCGCAGTATGACGATTTGTTCAAATTTTTATATCCTAAAAATGGCTTTTTCACCACTTTTTTCTGCTAGACATCACCATGAATGTAGTCAACATGCTGTAAATAGGCATTTCCTGCACTTTTTTATGGCATTAAATTTTTTGACATTTTTGATTCTTTTTTGGCATAATTATGGTATGACGATTTGTTCAAATTTTTGACACCTAAAAAATGGCTTTTTCAAAAACTTTTTTTGCCAGACATCACCATGAATTCACTCAACATGCTGTAAATAGGCATTTCCTGCAGTGTTTATAACATTAATTTTTTTTGACATTTTTGGACCTTTTGGCATACCGCTGTATGACGATTTGTTCAAATCTCTTGATATCCTTAAAAATGGCTTTTTCACCACTTTTTTTTCGGCCAGACATCACCATGAATTCACTCAACATGCTGTAAGAAGGCATTTCCTGTACTTTTTATGACACACTCTTTTTGACATTTTTGATTCTTTGGCACACCGCTGCATGACGATTTGTTCAAATTTTTGACAACCTAAAAATGGCTTTTTCACCACTTTTTTTCGCCAGACATCACCATGAATTCACTCCAACATGCTGGAAATAGGCATTTCCTGCACTTTTTATGGCATTAAATTTTTTTGACATTTTTGGACTTTTTAAGAGCACCACGGTGCATGAGATGATTTGTTCAAATTCTTTGACATCCTAAAAATGGCTTTTTCACCACTTTTTTTGGCCAGACATCACCATGAATTACCTGAATATGCTGTAAGAATGCATATTCTGCACTTTATGATATTAACTTTTTTTGACATTTTTGATTCTTTTTTAAGCACCAAGGTATGACGATGATTTGTTGAAATTTTTGACATCCTAAAAATGGCTTTTTCACCACTTCTTTTTGCCAGACATCACCATGAATTCACTCAACATGCTGTTGAAGGCATTTCCTGCACTTTTTATGATATTAAATTTTTTTTTGACATTTTGGATTCTTTTTGTCATACCGCGGCATGACGATTTGTTCAAATTCTTTTTGACATCCTTAAAAATGGCTTTTTCACCACTTTTTTGGGCAGACATCACCATGAATTCACTAACATGCTGTAAGAAGACATATTCTGCACTTTTTATAAAATTAACTTTTTTTTTTTGACATTTTTGACTTTTTTTTGTCATACCGCTGTATGACGAGATTTGTTCAAATTTTTGACATCCTTAAAATGGCTTTTTCACCACTTTTTCGCCAGACATCACCATGAATTCACTCAAACATGCTGTAAATAGGCATTTCCTGCAGTGTTTATAACATTAACTTTTTTTGACATTTTTGGACTTTTTGGCATAATGATGACGATGACAATTTGTTCAAATTTTTGACATCCGTAAAAAATGGTTTTTCACCACTTTTTCACCAGACATCACCATGAATTCACTCAACATGCTGTTGGAAGGATTTTCTGCACTTTTTATGAAATCAAATTTTGACATTTTTGATTCCTTTTGCATACCGCTGGTATGACGATTTGTTCAAATTTTTGACATCCTAAAAATGGCTTTTTCACCACTTTTTCGCCAGACATCACCATGAATTCACTCTGAACATGCTGTTGAACGGGATTTCCTGCACTTTTAGGACATTAAATTTTTTTTGACATTTTTGACTTTTTTGGCAGTTACCGCTGTATGATGATTTGTTCAAATTTTTGACATCCTAAAAATGGCTTTTTCACCACTTCTTTGCCAGACATCACCACGTAATTCACTCAACATGCTGTTGGAAGGCATTTTTGCACTTTAAGACATTAAATTTTTTTGACATTTTTGACTTTTTTTGGCATACCGCTGCATGACGATTTGTTCAAATTCTTGACATCCTAAAAATGGCTTTTTTCACCACTTTTTTTGCCAGACATCACCATGAATTACTCAACATGCTGTAAATAGGCATTTCCTGCACTTTTTATGGCATTAAATTTTTTTGATATTTTTGGACTTTTTTGGCACAACCAAGGTATGGACGATTTGTTCAAATCTTTGACATCCTAAAATTGGCTTTTTCACCACTTTTTCTGCTAGACATCGCCATGAATTCACTCCAACATGCTGTAAGAAGGCATATTCTGCACTTTTTATGACATTAACTTTTTGACATTTTTGACTCTTTTTGGCATACCGCGGTATGACTGATTTGTTGAAATTTTTGACATCCTAAAAAATGGCTTTTTCACCACTTTTTTTGCCAGACATCACCATGAATTCACTCAACATGCTGTAAGAAGGCATTTCCTGTACTTTTTATGACATTAAACTTTTTAACATTTTTGGACTTTTTTGGCATAACTGCGGTATGACGATTTGTTCAAATTTTTGACATCCTAAAACTGGCTTTTTCTACCCACTTTTTCTAGCGAGACATCACCACACGAATTCACTCAACATGCTGTAAATAGGCATTTCCTGCAGTGTTTATAACATTAATTTTTTTTTGACATTTTTGATTTTTGGCATACCGCTGGTATGACGATTTGTTCAAATTTTTGACATCCTAAAAATGGTTTTTTTCACCACTTTTTTTCGCCAGACATCACCATGAATTCACTCAACATGCTGTAAGAAGGCATTTACTGCACTTTATGACATTAAATTTTTTTTGACATTTTTGATTTTTTGGCATACCATGCGGTATGATGATTTGTTGAAATTTTTGACATCCTAAAAATGGCTTTTTCACTATTTCTTTTTGCCAGACATCACCATGAATTCACTCAACATGCTGTTGGAAGGCATTTCCTGCACTTTTTATGACATTAATTTCTTTTATATTTTTGATCTTTTTGGCATACCGCTGGCATGATCTATTTGTTCAAATTTTTTGATATCCTAAAAATGGCTTTTTCACCTCACTCCTTTTTCAGCCAGACATCACCATGAATTCACTCAACATGCTGTAAGAAGGCATTTCCTGCACTTTTTATGACATTAAATTTTTTTGGATATTTTTGATTCTTTTTGGCACAACCAAGGGTATGACGATTTGTTGAAATTTTTGACATCCTAAAAATGGCTTTTTCACTACTTTTTGCCAGACATCACCATGAATTCACTCAACATGCTGTTGGAAGGCATTTCCTGCACTTTTTATGACATTAATTTCTTTTGACATTTTGATTTTTTGGTACATCACCGCGTATGACGATTTGTTCAAATTTTTGACAACCTAAAAATGGCTTTTTTTTTTTCACCACTTTTTTTCGCCAGACATCACTCATGAATTCACTTAACATGCTGTTGGAAGGCATTTCCTGCACTTTTTGAGTATATTACCTTTTTTTGACATTTTTGATCTTTGGCATACCTTCGATATGAGACGATTTGTCCAAATTTTTGATATCCTTAAAAATGGCTTTTTCACCACTTTTTTCAGACATCACCATGAATTCACTCAACATGCTGTAAATAGGCATTTCTGCAGTGTTTACAACATTAACTTTTTTTGACATTTTTGGACCTTTTTGGCATACCAAGGTGTAGATGACTTGTTCAAATTTTTTGACATCCTTAAACATGGCTTTTTCACCACTTTTTCGCCAGACATCACCATGAATTCACCCAACATGCTGTAAACAGGCATTTCCTGCACTTTTCATGGCATTAAATTTTTTGACATTTTGGACTTTTTTGGCATACCAAGCTGCATGACGATTTGTTCAAATTTTTGACATCCTAAAAATGGCTTTTTTTCACCACTTTTTTTGCCAGACATCATGTTGGCCGGTGAGCTAAGGCCTGACCCCGGATGCAGAGACTGAGGTGCAGCGAAGATAACTTTGAAGTGTTTATTCTCACCACAAAAATACACAAAGTTAACAAAAAGGCGTAGGGCAAGAGCAGGCGATGGACGAGTGGCTGGCAAGTGCTGGAGTAGTAGAGCTGATACAGGTCCACGTGACGAGTGGCTTACAGGCAAACAGGCTGCTGAGATGGGGTAATCTGGCACACAGGAGGAGACTTCACCCGGCTTAAATAGAAGGATGAATGAGTGGATGAGAACCAGGTGTGTCTCTGTGGAGAGAGCTAACCAATCACCGCCACTGCTGCACACACACTGCTCCTGGAGAGAAGGAGGGGGAAGGGGAGACAGGAAAACACAAACATGCCACACACAAAACAAAAAAGGCAACCCTTACAAACCTAACATTACCTCCTCAACGGACGCTCACCTGGCGGCCCACCAGGCTTGTCTGGAAAGTCCCGATAAAAGTCGGCACGAGGCCCGGGTCCAAAATCAAAGAACGGGACACCCAAGATCAAGTTCCTCTGGGCCATAACCCTCCCAGTCCACCAAGAACTGATATCCCCGCCCTGCTTCATGATCGTCCAGCAGCGCCGGACAGTGAAGGCAGGGGGCTTCGCCACAAGCCGGGGGGTGGAGGGGGTTCGGCCGGAGGGCACAGAGCACTGGTGGACACAGGTTTCAACAGTGAAACATGAAAGCTGCGGAACATGCAATGCAGCGGCAACTTGAGTCCATCACACTGGGGTTGATTACTTTTCAATTTCAAAAGGACCAATGTAATAGAGGCTAGTTTCCTGCTCTCTGTCTGCAGAGGAGGTCGCAGAAGAGAGCCAAACCTTTGTCCAGGCTGATAGTGGGGAGCAGGAGAGCGACGTTGGTCTGCCAACCGCTTGTTGCGGGCAGTCAACCGTGTGGAGAGCTCTCTAGCTTCACGCCAGACCCGACGAAGTGCCCGCCAGGAGGTGCTCCTGTACCAATGAACTGCTACTTGTCTCCTGGATGGGGAAGAGGAGGCTGGAAACCCATGGAGGCCAAGTGAAAGGGGACATACCTGTGGCAGAGCTGACCAGGAGTTGTGGGCGATTCCACCCAGGGTAGGTGGGGTGGACCATGAGGACGGGTGTCTCGAGGTGACGATCAAGGGCCGACTTCGGAGGTCCTGGCTGGTCTGCCCGCCTGGCCATTAGTCTGAGGATGGTATCCAGACGAGAGGCTAACACGACCCCCCAAGAGCCAGACAGAAAGCTCTCCAGACCTGGGAGGAGAACTGAGGCCCCGGTCCAAACAGGGAATGTCCTGAGGGATTCCATGAATTCGGAACACGTGTTGGACGAGGAGGTTAAGGTCTCTAGAGCTGTGGGAAGTTTGAGCAGAGGTACAAAATGCACAGCTTTGGAGAAGCGATCTACAATAGTTAGAATAACAGTGTTATCTCCTCAGAAGGTGGGAGTCCCGTGACTAAATCCACCGCCATGTGAGACCATGAACGATGAGGGATAGGTAAGGGCTGTAGGAGACCAGCAGGAGTCCGGGGGTGGGAGGATTTGCTGCGGGCACAGACGGAGCAGGCAGAGACAAACTCCTGGTGTCAGCCAGAATGGTCGGCCACCAAAAGCTGTGCTGTAGCATGGTGAGGGTCTCGATGGAAGCCGGGATGACAGGCGACGGAGGAGGCAAGTCCCCACTCGAAAGCACAGGAGTCCTGGCGGAGGTGGAACAAACATCCGGTTGGGAGGAGACAGCTTTCAGGAATGGGATGGTCTCGCTGGAGCTCCTGCACCACTTGCTCAATCTCCCCACCTGGCCGCCCCACCACACAGGAGGATGGGAGTATGGTCTTCCACAGGTGAGTCTTCCACTGGCGGGTAAACTGTCGAGACAAGGTCGGGCTTGATGTTCCTGGACCCAGGACGGGTAGGTGAGGGTGAACTGAAACGGCCCAGAAACAAAGCCCACCTGAGCTCTGCCGGGAGTTTAGTCGTCGTGTGCCGGACCGTAGAGCTGGATAAGAGAGGTTCCTATGGTCGGTCCAAACCACAAAAGGGTGTGTGGAACCCTCCAACCAATGCCTCCACTCCTGGAGAGCGAGAACCACCAGCCAGAAGCTCCCCTGTTGCCTACATCGTGAAGTTCCTCTCTGTAGGTGTTAGTCGACGAGAGAAGAAGGCTGCCAGAGGTGCATTTTGTGGTCTACCGGGAGCGCTGAGAGAGTACGGCTCCAACACCGGTGTCGGAGGCATCAACCTTCCTACTCACTAACTGAAGTGAGGGATCTGGGTGGGAGAGCACAGGCAGAGGCAAACAGACACTTTAAATGGTTGAAAGCGGCGTCCGCTGCCTGAGACCACACAAAAGGAGTTTGCAGGAGGTGAGCTGAGTGAGCGGGCGCTGCTACTTGACTGTAGTTACGGGAATGAACCTCCTATAAGGGCTTGCAAACCCAAAATCTCTGGAGGTGTTTTCGGTGGAAGGGACAGGCCACTCACCACAGCTTGAACCTTGGCAGGGTCCGCTTAACTGCCCTTTTTCTCACCACCACAAAAACCCAAAACTTGACGGAGGGACACATGAAACTCACATTTCTCAGTTTTTACAAAGAGTCTGTTCTCTAGTAGTCTTTAGTACCAGTCTGACATGTTGAATGTGTTCATTTAAAACCCTAGAAAGATCAAAATATCATCTAAATACACAAAAACAAATCTGTTGGAGCATGTCTCTTAACACATCGCTGATTAGAGCCTGAAAGACGGCCGGGCATTGGTTGGGCCAAAAGGCACTACTAGGTACCCAAAGTGTCCCTGAGGGGGTGTTGAAAGTCGCTTTTCACTGCATCTCCTTCCTTGATTCTGATGAGGTGGTAGGTATTACGGAGGTCTAACTTGGAAAAAATGGTAGACTGATGCAGAGGACCAAAAGTGGAATCTATCAGTGGAAGAGGGTACTTATTTTTTTACAGTGATATGATTTACAGCCTCGGAAGTCAATGCAGGGATTTAGAGTTTTATCTTTCTTTCCACAAAGAAAAACCAGCACCCACAGGGGGAAGAGTGGATGGACCTGATAAGCCCCACTGCCAGAGAGTCAGTGAGGTATTGCTCCATGGACTCTTCTTTTCAGGCTTGGACAGATTGTATAGTTTTAGGAAGAGGCATCCGGAAGCAGCTTGATGGCGAGTCATAGGGTCGATGTGGGGAAGGAGAGGGCACTGTCCTTATTAAAAACCTCCTGGAGATCATGGTAAACAGAGGGAATGTGTGGACAAGTCAACAGGTCTCTGTGGCTCAGGTGGCGAGGGGGACTAGGAGGACTTAGCTGAATGGAGGCAATGTGGAATGACAGAAAGTATTCCAATTGGTGATGACAGATGCAGACCAGTCAATATGGGGGTTGGTGTAACTTGGAGCTAAGGGAGACCCATGGTGAACCAGCAGACGTGGAGAGGGAATGACCAAACAATGAAACATTTTCCTGATGGTTACCTCCTGAGAGCTGCAGGGTCATGGGAGCAGTACGGTGGGTGACACGAGCAAGTAACTGACCATTCAAAGCGAGCACGCTCCTAGGCTCAGTAGAGTCTCTGTGGGAAGATTTGCTTGGATACACAGTTCAGAGTCAATGAAGTTGTCATCTGCCCCACTACTTCCACTCAGTACTTGCAAAGGTAATGTGTATTGTAGAGGAAATCTTGAGCATACCTTGCAGTTGAATACTGGCGGAGGGTGTAGGAGAGGATGGTGTGGCTCATCAGCGCCCTCGGTAGCTGATTCTAGCCTGCTCTTTGGCAGTTGGGACAGAAGGCAAGGAAGGGCCAGACTGGACCCTACAGTAGATGCAGAGAGTCAAAAGCCGTAACTCATGCTCACGTGTCTGCAGGAGACAATCTCGCCTCTACCTAACTGCATGGATTCCTCCCCGCCATGAGAAGAGGGAGAACTGGAAGTGGGAGTTGGAATGGGGGTGAGGTCCCGGGGGTTCCATGTGGAGGAGGTGCAGAATGCCAAGGAGAGAAGGTTGCAGCAACAGGTGGAGGGACACCCTGTCTCCCTATTCTCTCCCTTCCATGCCTTTCTCTCAGCCGGTTATCAAGTCTTATAGCTAAAGAAATTAACTCATCTAGAGACTGGGTCTCATCTCGCACGGGCTAATTCGCCCTTATATTATCAGCTAGTCCCCAGAAGAAAACGCTTTGCAAGGCTAGTTTCATCCCACCCATTCGCCTTGCTGCCAAATGCGAAGTCAATAGCATACTGAGAGATCAGTCAACCCTGGCGAAAGAGAAAGAAGCGGCTGGCTTCTTTCCCTTGGACCGGGTGGTCAAACACTTTACGCATCTCATTGACAAAGGAGGTATAGGACTGAGCCAGCGAGAATTGCTAGAAATGGCCAAAGCCCACGAGGCAGCACGATCTGACAACAAACTCATAATGAAAGCGATTCTAGATCTATCGTGGGTGGCGACGCCTGGGTTTGTTGATCAAACACTATGGAGCATTGATGTAAAACTGGCTACACAAACCCTAGCTCACCCGGAATACCTGACTGGAGAGGGGATGAATGGCTCTCTGAGACTGGGTGGAGGAGCCGAGGACACCGCTGAAGGAGCGCTGCAAGGTGGAGGATCCCTGGGGGAGCCAAAGTGGAGATCTAAGCTTGACGGCTTGATCCATGCGACCACTGGAGCTGGAGACACTGGTTGAGAGATTCTGTAGGGTTCCCAGAATCTCGTGGATGGCTTTGCTCCACAAATGCCCAACACGAGAACCTATGTGGACAATGCCCAAACAAGTCTATCTGTTCCGGGTCCATGTTCATGGCCAGATTACTCTGTTACGTGTGAGCTAAGGCCTGGACCCTGATGCAGAGACTGAGGCAGCGTAAGATAACTTGAAGTGTTTATTCTCACCACAAAATACACAAAGTTAACAAAAAAGAAGAGGCAAGAGCAGGCGATGGACGGAGTGGTTTGGCGTGGCTAAAGATAGTAGAGCTGGAGAGCTGGTCCACGACGATGAGTGGCGAGCATAAACAGGCTGCTGAGATGGGGGTAATCTGGCACAGGAGTGGAGACTGAAATGGGCTTAAATAGCAGGATGAATGAGTGGATGAGAACCAGGTGTGTCTCGTGGGAGAGAGCCAACTAATCACCGCCACTGCTGCACACACACTGCCCTGGAGAGTAAGAGGGAAGGGGAGACAGGAAACACAAAAACATGCCACACAAAACAAAAAGGCACCTGCCAAACCTAACACATCACCACATGAATTCACTCAATATGCTGTAAGAATGCATATTTTGCACTTTTATGACATTAACTTTTTTTATTTGTGGATTCTTTTTGGCATACCACCTGCATGACGATATGTTGAAATTTTTGACATCCTAAAAATGGCTTTTTCACCACTTTTTTGCCAGACATCACCATGAATTCACTCAACATGCTGTAAATAGGCATTTCCTGCACTTTTTATGGCATTACATTTTTTGACATTTTTGGACTTTTTGGCATAACGATGATCGATGACGATTTGTCCAAATTTCTGACAACCTAAAAATGGCTTTTCACCACTTTTTCGGGCCAGACATCACCATGAATTCAGTCAACATGCTGTAAGAAGGCATATTCTGCACTTTTATGACATTAACTTTTGTTGACATATTTGACTTTTTTTTGTCATACCTGGTATGACGATTTGTTCAAATTTTGACATCCTTAAAATGGCTTTTTCACCACTTTTTTTCGCCAGACATCACCATGAATTCACTCAACATGCTTTTGGAAGGCATTTCCTGCACTTTTTATGACATTATATTTTTTTTTGACATTTTGAGTTTTTTGTCATACCTGCTGTAATGATCGATTTGTTCAAATTTTTTGACATCCTAAAAATGGCTTTTTCACCACTTTTTTCGCCAGGACATCACCAATGAATTCACTCCCCAACATGCTGGAAATAGGTGATTTCTGCAATTTTTATGGCATTAAATTTTTTTTTTGACATTTTTGACTTCTTTTGGCAAAGCACTCCATGCATGATGATTTGTTCAAATTTTTACATCCTAAAAATGGCTTTTTCACCACTTTTTTGTCAGACATCACCATGAATTCTAATTAACATGCTGTAAGAAGTTGCATATTCTGCACTTTTTACAGACACAACGTTTTTTTATTAGTTTTTGGATTCTTTATATACATCATGGGTATGACGTATTTGAGTTGAAATTTTTGATGATCCTAAAAATGGCTTTTTCATTCATTCTTTGGCCAGACATGACCATGAATTCACCAACATGCTGTAAGAAGGCATATTCTGCACTCTTTTATGACTTTTAAATTTTTTTGACATTGTTGATCCTTTGGCATACTGCAAAATGACGCATTTGTCCAAATTTTTAACAAACCTAAAAATGGCTTTTTCACAACTTTTTCACCAGACATCACCATGAATTCACTCAAACATGCTGTAAGAAGGCACATTCTGCACTTTTATGACATTAACTTTTTTTTTTACATTTGTGGACTTTGGCATGCTCTAGTATGATCGATTTGTTCAAATTTTTACATCCTAAAAATGGCTTTTTCACCACTTTTTCTGCCAGACATCACCATGAATGCCAGTCAACATGCTGTAAATAGGCATTTCCTGCACTTTGCGGTGGCATTAAATTTTTTTTGACATTTTTGACTCTTTTGGCATACCAATTGTATGAATGACATTTGTTCAAATTCTTTGACACCTAAAAATGGCTTTTTCAAAAACTTTTTTTGCCAGACATCACCATGAATTCACTAACATGCTGTAAGAAGGCATTTCCTGCACTTTATGACATTAAATTTTTTTGAAATTTTTGACTTTTGTGGCAGCACCATGCATGATTTGTTCAAATTTTGATATCCTAAAATGCTTTTTCACCACTTTTTCACATGACATCACCATGAATTCAGTCAACATGCTGTAAGAAGGCATATTCTGCACTTTTTACGACAATAACTTTTTTGACATTTTGAGTTCTTTTTGTCATACCGCAAGGTGATGACGATTTGTTCAAACTTTTGACATCCTTAAAAATGGCTTTTTCACCACTCTTTTTCAGCCAGATATCACCATGAATTTACTCAACATACTGTAAATAGGCATTTCAGGCGGTGTTTATAACATTAATTTTTTTTGACATTTTTGGATCTTTTAACATACCGCTGGGTATGACGATTTGTTCAAATTTTTGACATCCTTATAAATGGCTTTTTCACCACTAATTTTTTGCCAGACATCACCATGAATTCACTCAAACATGCTGTAAGAAGGCATTTCTGTACTTTTATGACATTAATTTCTTTTGACATTTTTGATTCCTTTTTGGCATACCATGCGGTATGACGATTTGTTCAAATTTTTGACAACCTAAAAATGGCTTTTCACCACTTTTTCAAGCCAGACATCACCATGAATTCACTCAACATGCTGGAAATAGGCATTTCCTGCACTTTTATGGCATATTAAATTTTGACATTTTTGGATTCTTTTTGGGTGATACCAAGGTATGATGATTTGTTCAAATTTTTGACATCCTAAAATGGCTTTTTCACCACTTTTTTTGCCAGACATCACCATGAATTCACTCAACATGCTGTTGGAAGGCATTTCTGTAGCCCTTTTTTATGATATTAAATTTTTTTGACATTTTTGATTCTTTTTGTCATACCGCTGTATGATCGATTTGTTCAAATTTTTGACATCCTTAAAAAAATGGCTTTTTCACCACTTTTTTTCTGCCAGACATCACCATGAATTCACTTTTTACAACATGCTGTAAGTAGAAGACATATTCTGCACTCTTTTATAAAATTAACTTTTTTTGACATTTTTGATTCTTTTTGTCATAACGCTGCATGACGATTTGTTCAAATTCTTTGATATCCTTAAAAATGGCTTTTTCACCACTTTTTCGCCAGACATCACCATATGAATTACTCAACATGCTGTAAATAGGCATTTCCTGCAGCAATGTTTATAACATTAACTTTTTTTGACATTTTTGGACTTTTTGGCATACTATGACTATGACAATTTGTTCAATTTTTGACATCCTAAAATGGGTTTTTCACCACTTTTTTCACTAGACATCACTTATGAATTCACCCAATATGCTTGTTGGAAGGGATTTCCTGCACTTTTATGAAATTAAATTTTTTGACATTTTTGATTCTTTTTGAGCATACCGCTATGATCGATTTGTTCAAATTTTTGACATCCTAAAAATGGCTTTTTCACCACTTTTTTCGGCCAGATATCACCATGAATTCACTCAACATGCTGTTGGACGGATTTCCTGCACTTTTATGACATTAAATTTTTTGACATTTTTGATTCTTTTGGCATACCGCTGCAGTATGATGATTTGTTCAAATTTTTGACATCCTAAAAATGGCTTTTTTCATTCACTTTTTTGCCAGACATCACCACTTAATTCACTCAACATGCTGTTGGAAGGCATTTCTTGCACTTCACTTTATGATATTAAATTTTTTGACATTTTGATTCTTTGGCATACCATGTATGACGATTTGTTCAAATTTTGACATCCTAAAAATGGCTTTTTCACCACTTTTTTGCCAGACATCACCATGAATTCCACTCAACATGCTGTAAATAGGCATTTCCTGTAATCTTTTTATAGCATTAAATTTTTTTGACATTTTTGATTCTTTTGGCATACCAAGGTATGACGATTTGTTCAAATTTTTGACATCCTAAAATTGGCTTTTTCACCACTTTTTTCGCTTAGACATCACCATGAATTCACTCAACATGCTGTAAGAAGGCAATATTCTGCACTTTTTATGACATAATAACTTTTTTTTTGATATTTTGACTTTTTTGGCATACCGCTGTATGACGATTTGTTGAAATTTTTGACATCCTAAAAATGGCTTTTCACCACTTTTTGCCAGATCACCATGAATTCACTCCAACATGCTGTAAGAAGGCATTTCCTGTACTTTTAGTGAGCATTAAACTTTTTTAACATTTGTGATTCTTTGGCACATCAAGGTAGGACGATTTGTTCAAACTCTTGATATCCTAAAACTGGCTTTTTCACCACTTTTTTTCATGAGACATCACCATGAATTCACTCCAACATGCTGTAAATAGGCATTTCCTGCAGTGTTTATAACATTAATTTTTTTTTTGACATTTTGATTTTTTGGCATACCGGTGGTGGCTGACGATTTTGTTCAAATTTTTGACATCCTAAAAAAACATTTTTTCACCACTTTTTGCCAGACATCACCATGAATTCACCCAATATGCTGTAAGAATGCATATTCTGCAGCTTTTTATTACATTAACTTTTTTTTTGACATTTAGGACTTTTTTTGGCATACCATGTATGACGATTTGTTGAAATTTTTGACATCCTAAAAATGGCTTTTTCTACCACTCTTTGCCAGACATCACCATGAATTCACTCAACATGCTGTAAGAAGGCATTTCCTGTACTTTTTATGACATTAAACTTTTTAACATTTGTGGATTCTTTGGCATGTACCATGTATGACGATTTGTTCAAATTTTGACATCCTAAAAACTGGCTTTTTCACCACTTTTTTCATGAGACATCACACATGAATTTACCCAACATGCTGTAAATAGGCATTTCCTGCAGTGTTTATAACATTAATTTTTTTTGACATTTTTGATTCTTTGGCATACCGCTGTATGACGATTTGTTCAAATTCTTTGACATCCTAAAAATGACTTTTCACCACTTTTTTTGCCAGACATCACCATGAATTCACTCAATATGCTGTAAGAATGCAGCATTCTGCACTTTTTATTACATTAACTTTTTTTGACATTTGTGGATCTTTGGCATACCGCCAGTATGACTGATTTGTCCAAATTTTTGATATCCTAAAATGGCTTTTTCACCACTTTTTCAAGCCAGACATCACTGCTATGAATTCACTCAATATGCTGTAAGAAGGCATTTCCTGCATCTTTTATGACATTAAATTTTTTTTGATATTTTTGGATCTTTTGTATACTACATGTATGACGATTTGTTCAAATAGCTTTGACACCTAAAAATGGCTTTTTCAAAAACTTTTTTGCCAGACATCACCATGAATTCATTCAACATGCTGTAAGAATGCATATTCTGTACTTTGATGACATTAACTTTTTTGACATTTTTGACTTTGCATGACCGTGGGTATGACGATTTGTCCAAATTTTTGACATCCTAAAATGGCTTTTTTTCAAAACTTTTCTGCCAGACATCACCATGAATTCACTCAACATGCTGGAAATAGGCATTTCCTTGCACTTCTTTTTATGGCATTAAATTCTTTTGACATTTTTGACTTTTTGGCACACCGCAAAAGGATGATTTGTTTGAATTTTTGACATCCTAAAAAAATGGCTTTTTCACCACTTTTTTGCCAGACATCACCATGAATTCACTAATATGCTGTAAGAATGCATATTCTGGCACTTTTATGACATTATTAACTTTTTTTTTGACTTTTTGGATTCTTTTTGGCATACCGCGTATGACGATTTGTTGAAATTTTGACATCCTAAAAAATGGCTTTTTCTGACCACTTTTTTGCCAGACATGACCATGAATTCACTCTAACATACTGTAAAGAAGGCATATTCTGCACTTTTTATGACTTTAAATTTTTGACATTGTTGACTCTTTGGCATACCGCGGTATTATCGATTTGTCCAAATTTTCAGACAACCAAAAAAATGGCTCTTTTTCACAACTTCTTTTTCGCCAGACATCACCATGAATTCACTCAACATGCTGTAAGAAGGCACATTCCTGCACTTTTTATGACATTAACTTTTTTTTTACATTTGTGGACTTTTTGGCATGCCGTAGTATGACGCATTTGTTCAAACCTTTGATATCCTAAAAATGGCTTTTTCACACCACTTTTTCGCTAGACATCACCATGAATGCAGTCAACATGCTGTAAATAGGCATTTCCTGCACTTTTTATGTCATTAAATTTTTTTTGACATTTTTGGACTTTTTTTTACCAAGTGGGTATGGACGTATTTGTTCAAATTTTTTGACACCTAAAAATGGCTTTTTCAAAACTTTTTTTTTGGCTGTGACATCACCATGAATTCACCCAACATGCTGTAAGAAGGCATTTCTGCACCTTTATGACATTAAATTTTTTGAAATTTTTGATTCTTTGTGGTACATTTGCTGTATGACGCATTTGTTCAAATTTTTGATATCCTAAAAATGGCTTTTTCACCACTTTTTCGCCAGACATCACCATGAATTCAGTCAACATGCTGTAAGGCATATTCTGCACTTTTTATGACATTAACTTTTTTTGACATTTTTGATTCTTTTTTTGTCATACCGCTGCATGATTCCATTTGTTCAAATTTTTGACATCCTTAAAAATGGCTTCTTCACACCACTTTTTCGCCAGACATCACCATGAATTCACTCAACATGCTGTAAATAGGCATTTCTGCAGTGTTATAACATTAATTTTTTTGACATTTTTGACCTTTTTGGCATACCATGGTATGACGCATTTGTCTCAAATTTTGACATCCTTATAAATGGCTTTTTCACCACTTTTTTTGCCAGTGGATACCATGAATTCACTCAACATGCTGTAAGAAGGCATTTCCTGTACTTTTTATGACATTAATTTCTTTTTGACATTTTTGATTTTTTGGCATACCATGGGTATGACGATTTGTTCTAAATTTTTTGACAACCTTAAAAATGGCTTTTTCAAACCACTTTTTCGCCAGACATCACCATGAATTCACTCAACATGCTGGAAATAGGCATTTCTGCACTTTATGGCATTAAATTTTTTGACATTTTTGGACTTTTGTATACCGCATGCATGATGATTTGTTCAAATTTTCTTTGACATCCTAAAAATGGCTTTTTCACCACTTTTTTTGCCAGACATCACCATGAATTCACTCAACATGCTGTTAGGAAGGCATTTCCTGCACCTTTTAGTGATATTAAATTTTTTTTTTGACATTTTGATTTTGTCATACCCGCTGAAGATGACTGAGATTTGTTCAAATTTTTGACATCCTAAAAATGGCTTTTTCACCCACTTTTTTTCACACAGACATCACCATGAATCTACCAACATGCTGTAAGAAGACATATTCTGCAATTTTTATAAAATTAACATTTTTTGACATTTTTGGATTCTTTTGTCATACCTGGGTATGACGATTTGTTCAAATTTTTGACATCCTTAAAAATGGCTTTTTCACCACTTTTTTCGCCAGACACTCACCACATGAATTAACCCAACATGCTGTAAATAGCATTTCTGCAGTGTTTATAACATTAACTTTTTTTGACATTTTTGGACTTTTTTTGGCATACACGATGACGATGACAATTTGTTCAAATTTTTGACATCCTAAAAAATGGCTTTTCACCACTTTTTTCGCCAGACATCACCATGAATTCACTCAACATGCTGTTGGAAGGGATTTCTGCACTTTTATGAAATTAAATTTTTTTGACATTTTTGACTCTTTGGCATACCGTGTATGACGATTTGTTCAAATTTTTGACATCCTAAAAATGGCTTTTTCACCACTTTTTCGCCAGACATCACCATGAATCTCACTAAACATGCTGTTGGACGGATTTCCTGCACTTGTATGACATTAAATTTTTTTTGACATTTTTTGACTTTTTTTGGCATACCGCGGAAAGGATGATTTGTTCAAATTTTTTGACATCCTAAAATGGGTTTTTCACCACTTTTTTTGCCAGACATCACCAAGAATTCACTCAACATGCTGTTGGAAGGCATTTCTGCAATCTTTTATGACATTAAATCTTTTGACATTTTTGACTTTGGTACACCGCTGGTATGACTCATTTGTCAAATTTTGACATCCTAAAAATGGCTTTTTCACCACTTTTTTGCGCAGACATCACCATGAATTCACTTAACATGCTGTAAATAGGCATTTCCTGCACTTTTTATGGCATTAAATTTTTGACATTTTTGATCTTTTTTGCATACCAAGGGTATGACGATTTGTTCAAATTTTTTGACATCCTAAAAATTGGCTTTTTCACCACTTTTTCGCTAGACATCACCATGAATTCTGTTTCAACATGCTGTAAGAAGGCATATTCTGCTTTTTTTATGACATTAACTTTTTTTGATATTTTTTGGATTTTTGGCATACCATGTATGACGATTTGTTGAAATTTTTGACATCCTAAAAATGGCTTTTTCACCACTTTTTTTGCCAGACATCACCATGAATTCACCAACATGCTGTAAGAAGGCATTTCTGTACTTTTTATGACATTAAACTTTTAACATTTGTGGACTCTTTGGCATACCGCTGGTATGACGCATTTGTTCAAATTTTTGACATCCTAAAAACTGGCTTTTTCACCACTTTTTCATGTAGACATCACTGTTTACATGAATTCACTCAACATGCTGTAAATAGCATTTCCTGCAAAGTGTCATTTATAACATTAATTTTTTTTTGACATTTTTGGACTCTTTTTGGCATAACCATGGTATGACGATTTGTTCAAATTTTGACATCCTAAAAATGACTCTTTTCACCACTTTTTTTGCCAGACATCACCATGAATTCACTCAATATGCTGTAAGAATGCATATTCTGCACTTTTTACAGCATTAACTTTTTTTTTGACATTTGTGGACTTTTTTTTTGGCATACCGCGGTATGACGCATTTGTTCAAATTTTTGATATCCCAAAAATGGCTTTTCACCACTTTTTCGCCAGACATCACCATGAATTCACTCAACATGCTGTAAGAAGGCATTTCCTGC